>WTSP01006113.1:17631-31199 GCA_025331215.1 Actenoides lindsayi
CAGCCTTCCCTGGGGTAGAGCAAGACTGGCCACACTCTCACTGTTAGGACCAGCAGAGAAGAGCTTGGCACTGAGCAAATTCCTCTGTTGCAACCCATTGTCCAGTGGGAGTGTCTGGAGGTATCAGAAGGCTTGAGTGTGGATAAGGGGACATTAACGGAGAGGTAGAATCTGCCTTCTTTCCAACCTCCTGGTAGCATTGCCCATTGCCTGGAGTCCCACCACTGAAGGTGCTCCCTGTTTTCAGCAGAGGTGACGGCTCTTGCACACAGAGATGGAGGTCCTGCTGTTGGCAATATCAAGGGTAGGTCTAGGCAAGGGGGCAATCATGCTTCAGTCTCCTGCCTACACCCATACTTCCACTCTTTAAAGACTCTTTCTGCCTTCTTTATCACGAATCTCCTTGTAAAGTCTTTGTTCAGCGAAGTGCCAACAGCACTCTCAGTGCTGTTTCTTCCCTTTCTCCCCAGGAGAAAAGGTGGCTTGCAACTGGACAGGACAAGCCTGCTGCCCAACAGGAGCCAGTGCAGACAAGCTGTTACCTTGGATGTGTCCATCCTGCTATTGGGAAAGCCAGAGAAAGGCATGGAGCCCCACATCAGTGTCAGGGTCGTGCCTCTTAGCAGCACCAGGAGCTCCATCCACCCCTTTCCCAACATCCCAGCAAGATCATGTGATGTGTCCTACACCAGTGGCCTGCCTGAGGCAGTGACAGCTTGAAGCAGTTGGGGATCATTGAGCAGAGGCATCCAGCTGGGCAGGGAACACGTTGGTTTGCCCCCAGCCAGTGCCTTGAAACAGGGTTGGAGCAGGTCATTCCCAGGCAGGTTGGACAACAGACATTATTTTCTTCTCTTGAGCACCATTCTACATGGCTTGAAACTTTCAGAGGCCAGGACAAAGTCCCCAGGGAGCTGCTAGTGTGAGACACCAGCCCTGGCTGGGACACAGCATGCTCTCTGCTGGGGAGGGCTGTTAGGGGGTGGGAGACAGGCAAGTCTTTGTCTCCTTTACTGTGGATGAGACCCAAACCACCGTGGATGTAAAAGAAAAAAAAAAAAAAAAAAAAAAAAGCAACATTCTCAAGCATTCCCATCTCTTAAAATCTACCAAAACTCAAGCAAGTTCAATTCCTTCGACAATTTTCTGGTATCTAGAGGAGAGAGTATAAAAGAGTGTACATTTTTATGTTCCAACTTTTGTAACACCTTGTAAGGACACCTCTGCTTGCAAAAGTCTCTGATACATACACATGAACATGCACAGCAGCACTGCAAAGTGTAACCTTTCCTAACGTGCTCCAGGGTCCCCTGCTGCAGGAAAATGCTGATCTGCACATCTCTACAGGGGATGGTCCTCTGACAAGCAGAGGAGACCTGATGAGCAAAGGGGTACTTGAATTTTCCATTTGTCAGGAGTCACCTTCTGCTTTGCTGTTTCTGAAAGGAAGTAGCTCCTTTCCCTTATCCATTACCCATTATTCCTGCAACAGTGACCAGAAGACCCTGCCATTTGACACACCTTCAGACACGTTGTCCCAGCCACTAGCCACACACAGTGTCCCACCCTGGAAATCTTAATCTTTGTGGGAGAGGTGGATGGGCTGAACCTCGTCCCCTGCAGAGGAAAGGGTGCACAAATAAGCACATGAACTCCATGCTTCCATGAGCACATCTGATTTACAGGTACAAACAGCATCCTTCAAGTCACATTGTTCTGTTTCTCCCCGTTCCAAAGCACCATTCACATCCAGGTAATTATAAAATGGGAATACAGACTATAGTCACATGTAATTGAATTTATACATGTCAAATTCAGAAACAAAGATCAGGAAGATTGTTAGCTACTTTTGAATGCTAACTTAAGCAGAAGGATACTTGCGGCAAAAGAGAAAAGGGAGGACCAGCATGGCAAGCATCAGGAAAGGAAAGCAAGTTAACTCTGTATCAATCTCATATGTCGTGGGAACAGGCTAGTCCTTGTGAAACTCTTTACACCATTCTCCCCAAAGACAACAGCTGATCAGATCATGGAAGTTATGCAAGACATGAAAAACTCAAAGGATTGAGCTCTGTTCAATCCAGACTCAAACTGGTGAGTTTTTTCTTGATATTGGGAGAACAATGGACCACAGTTCTCCTTGGCTGCCTTAATGGGGTGCTGGCAGTGGCAAGCCTTCAGAAGAGCTATGCAGGGAGCCCTGTAGTTTCCTCAAGGACTGTCCACATGGTTTAGATGTTATTAAGGTCAGTTCATGGCCTAAAGACATACCTGTTCAGCCAGAGCACAAGCACACAGGCAGCCCTCAAGCAGCCTTCCTCACCCTTCCTGCCAGGATGTCTAAGCCCTGAAATGAATGTTTATTGGGTCTTACTTCCCTTACTCCTACCATTATGGGCAAGCCAGAAGGCTATCACCATCCAAGCCAGTGTGATCTGAGACATGACAGTGGCAGAACATTATTTTATCTGCCATCTGATGGTCACAGGCAGTCACGGCCGGTTGGCTATAATCCCTCATGGCTCTATATAATTTAGGGAATTGCCTTTGAAAAGCCTAGGATGATAAAGACTTGGGCTACTTCCCTCACCCCAAGACCCTAAAATTACCTCCAGAGACTTTGCCTTTGCCTGCAGAAGTACTCAGAGTGAGCAGGTTTTAGGCCAGCCTGCTTCTCAGTGGACAGGACCATTGCAGTCCACCATTAGCTGATAGCCCAGGGCTATGACCATGAGGAAGCTGATGGCTTTCCAGCATCTAGCTGAGAGGTAGTGTCAGCACAACAGGGCTGAAGGAAACCGTGCTTGTACGAAGGGAACACAAGGACACACAGGAATGTGGTGCAGAAAGAAAATACGGGCGTAGCCAGAGCACAGACCCTGACCGAGGGATAAACTTCTGGGACAATTAATCAAAGCCTAGGACAGGAACTACCCCATGTTACTTTAGTAAGACTTAAAGGCATTACTAAATGGACATTTCTCTAGCATAGAGAGCATGGGAAGGGATGAAGATGGGTTGTTTTTCAGGACCAGCACATCACACGAAGAATTTATCCCTGTAAAGCACTCTCCCACCTTGGGCTCCCACTTCCCATACTGGGCTGGGTGCTGCAGGTGCAGCAGGGCCATGTCCAAACGCATGTAGTGCAGCCAGCTCAACGTGGGGTGGATGACGACACACGACAGGAATGCTCTGCTCCTGCCTGCACCCACTAGAGGTGACACTCCCCCGCTGTCACCACCAGGCTCTTCAGGAGTTTCCTAGTGGCAGAAAAGCCAAACAATGCCAGGATGATGAAGGAAAGGGCTGCTGCCACAAATCAAACCCTGACACCGAATCTGCAACCCCACAGTGTGCTCCTGCCCTGGGAGCTGGGAATGGTCTTTGGTAACAGGACATTCAGCTGAGCCAATTTCACATGAGCAACAACACACACGGTTCCCTGACATCCAGCTGGAAAAACTGAACTTACTTTGAAGTGGATAAATAGACTTCTTGTTTCATCTGCTATTCATCAAGCCACTGTTCATACCTGGGCAGCACAGAGCTGCTAGGAGATGTGCCAGCAGGCTTCATTCCTGCCAGGTCAGTACAGAAAAAAAGGACAGTTTATCTTTTCTTTAGGACTCAGAACCCCTGTGCTGGTTTTGGCCCTTGTTACCTGCAATCTGGGATCCTAAAAGGCACATAAGAAGCCTTAAAAGCAATGGGAACCGATTGCCAAGTTGTTTTGGCCCCATAAATCCTCCTTTCCTTTTTAATTTTGTTATCAGTGCATTTAGGAGATGAGCAGAGGTCTACATCTGAAAACTTTATGATGATTTTAGGCAGATAGATGTAGTTTAAATTAACACTAGACAAGTGTCTACCCATTATGGGTTTTTTGCATATTTTATAAGCACTGTAACATCACAGTTAAACTTAGAGCAATCAGCTCCAGCAGAGTCAAAGCACCATTCAGCATTTCTTTTAGCAATTAGGTAGATAGCTGCACTAGCACAGCAGAGTTACCCAATAAATGGATGGGCAGTAGATCCCATCTTGATCAAAACAGATCTTTAGCAAAGGAGTTTTCTCTAGGGACCTGGCAAGTGCTCTGGGGTGCAGGGTGGCACAGTTTTCCCTCAGTGGGAGTCGTGAACAGGGTTCATTGATCTGGCTGGTACTGGGCACCATAAGAGATGCCCACAGGCTCTGCACAACTCATCTGTGTTCTGTCTGTCAGTGTTTCCCGTTAACCAACTCTCACAGAACAGGGTGCAACACAGCAGTGAGCTCATCTTGAGATCTTTGCAACTAGGACTGATTAAAACGTCTGCCTGAACTATTATCGAAATGAGACAAAACCCAGACCCAAAGCAATGGCCTTTTCTCTCCAATGTCCACTTGGGGGGTCTAAGAAACCTTAGTGCTCAGACAAGAGCTCTGAAGCCTATTTATCACTGATTTATAGTAGTTGTATAGATTTTTATTTTTTAAAACCTCTGCCCTCAATCTCTTCTCTAAGCTCCAGGAGGTTACACTCCTTCAAGAAAGTCCAGCTGGTGTGAATTATCACCACAACATTTCACCAGGAAGCCTATGGATGTGGCAAGTCTGGGCAGCCTGGCTTGAGGAGACTGGTGAACACACACTTTATTACAGCTGCCTGCCCTGGAGTGTGGCTCTTGAGCATTTTGAACCAAGGCATGGGGTGGGGGGTTCAACTGGATCCTTTTCTTCAATGCTTTCTAGTAAATTAAGATTTAATTTTTTTTTTTCATTCACTTGGAGAAACCCTTCCTCTCATTTTCTAATCATTTCCAGCCATAAGTAACAGACCCACTCATGGCACAGATCAGCTTTAATCCCAGGAGGCTGTTTACTGGCACTGGAAAGTTCCTGTACTTCCCAGCAATGTCTGACACAGGGACTGCCTGGCAAAACAAACTCTGCAGTAATGGGAACATAGAACAGCACTGGCAGCATAACACTGAGAAGTAAAAGCACTGGCTCATTTTGCACAGAATAGAGAAACAAGGAAGCGCCTCATTATCAAGGTCAATCTTGCACATTGAAATTTTTATACCATAGCAACTTCCTCATTATTCAACATCAGCCCTCAAAAATGATGCTCAAGATGAGCAAGAAACAGATGTGAAGCTGACAGGTCTGCAATTACATTATAATGGATTATGAAAGGGCTGGCAAAGGGACCACTTATATCATTGTCCCTGCCCATTAAGAGGTCTTTATCATGGCCTGGGAAGCTGGTCTTGCATTAAAAGTACAGAAGTCAACGTGACTGCTAGGAGTAATGGGAGAGTTGCCAGGGCCGCTTTTATCAAGAGGCTACAGTGCTGCTCCTTCTGCCTCAGAAATCCTTCTCTGGATGCTGGCTTAGGTGAGGAGGGTCTTTTAAAGACAAAGCCCTTTAAAATTAGTGATTTAGATGTTTAAAAGAACCATGGTATCATGGAGATTTCCACACCCTGATCTCTGCCCCAGGGCTACCCACACCTTACATTGCTCCTGAGCACTGAACAGGACATATGAATTAGATTTACATAGTCCCTGACTGGGGTAGCCCTCTCCCCAGACTTTGGGGAGAAACATGCAGAGACCCAACAGGAGCAAGCAGGGTGCTGGAAAGGTGCACGAGTTGCTCAAGGATCCATGGCTCTGGAGTGACACATCCCACAAATCTGGCTATGGCAGAGCACTGGCTCCGCTCTGTCCCAGGGAAGCCATTTCCCTCCCGACTGGGTGGGGACCACATACCTGAGCTGGGGAGAGCTCAGCGTGTCCTAAGAGTAACTTTTGACGCAAGCGGTTCAAGAGCAAGGGAGTAGATGAGTCTGACTTACTGCTTCAGGTTGACCACACAGTGAGCAGTGGTAATGACCATGTCTACCTGGACCAGACTGCCACTGCAGAAATGGAGATGGCCCAGTTTGAGGAATACCTTCAAAGAAAGGGCCAGGTACATTTTGAGATGAGGTTATTCCTGTTTCCTTCCAAAACACGAAAGAACAAAGATCAGCACAGAAAACAATGTTTTCCTCCCCATATTAGTGTATGGGACGCTCAGTTGCCTGGAGCCCAAGGGAGTAATTTCCAAGCCATGGCTGGACCTTGACAGTCACCTTCAACCTCAGCAATGCATGAGAGGAACCAGACCCTGAAGCACCCAGAAACAGATGGGACCAGACAGACATCTCACCAAGCTTCCCCAGGGCTTGATGCTAGCCAGCAGCCCAGGATCCATCCTCCTAACCCCAGTACCCTACCCTCTCCCTACACCACCCTTTCCTGTGTCTTCCTGCACTTCATGCTACTACCTGCATATGTTTTCAAAGTGCTGCATGTGCAGGAACAGGGGCTTGACGGAAGGGAGGTGGGAAATACTGTTTTGTCACGGGTGCCAGTGTTTGCTCTGGCAACAGGCAAACAAGTAGTGCTTTTCTAAATAGAGCTGTGCCCTGCTCAGTTACTTGTAAGGCATCAACCCTCAGTCATTGCTCAGTACTTTTCCTTATGTGAGTGCAAGCTAGTAGTCAAGGGAACTTTCCTCTGCAGGAGGGGACTACAGAGGTATCCTCCCTTCCAACCTCTGCAACCTCTTTCTGTACCATAAACCCAAGGAAATCCTCAGCTGGTGCATGCCCCA
Source organism: Actenoides lindsayi (assembly GCA_025331215.1). Lineage (NCBI taxonomy): Eukaryota > Metazoa > Chordata > Aves > Coraciiformes > Alcedinidae > Actenoides > Actenoides lindsayi. The sequence goes on from WTSP01006113.1 coordinate 24,284, forward strand.
AAAGCTCTGCAGATGCATTAGCTCACATCAGTCATAGATCTTGTCTTTAATCATTAGATCAGCTCCTTCCCTGTCACTCTGGGAGAAGGATCAGCCTGAGAAGGTGAGCAAGAGGGACTTTTGGACCAGCTTTCACTCCTGAGTGAGCAGTGTTCGATGACTTGAGGATGAAAGAGAGATTCTGCTGCTGCCTCTCCTCCCCCTTCCCGGGAGGAAGGCAGTAGATTGAAACACCAAGGCTGCCTACCAGGAACGACTCAAGCAAAGAATCCCAGCTGCAGAGCATCCTCCAAGCTCTTCAGGTCAATAGGACAAGCTCCACACTTCAGGCCTACAAAGAAGACAGAAAGAAGAGTGTTTTGCAGTGAGAAAATCCCTCCACATGCTCAAATGCATGGCTCCAGGCTCTTCTGGCAAGTAAGGAATTAAATGGGACAAATCCCAGGTGTCCCAGCTTTCCTGACCCCAGCCTGAGCTCCAAGCTGAAGACAATCATATGGAAATAAATGAAAACACATGGAAATTGCATTACTTGATAAGAAGTTGATGAATGGAAATCTGAGGTCTCCTGTGAGGTATTTTCAGCATGTGTGTGCACAGTCATAAAAAAAGGAGCAAATTTAGATTTCATTCAGTAGCTTAATTATTCTTAATGAAATACAAGTGGGACTTAAAAAAATTAAGTAACAAGTGCAACAGGTTATAATGATGCCACCTGACTTTATCCAAAGTTTATTATTTCAAAGTTTTCATATCTAAGTGCCCTGTGGCACTTAACCTGAGCAAGTAAAATCATCATGAAAAATTTTGTCTCTGAACCAAGTGGTCCCAGTGTGCAATCTTGGCCTTGATCTGAATCACATTGCAAGGAGACAGAGTCTTCGTACACTACTTTTGGCACCAACTGTGCCTTAAAAACGTGGACAGTGAGCACAGGGAAAGTTTGACTGGGTCTGATTAAGTGTTGGATGCTTCACTGAACTGTGCAGTTTGCGAAATTCATAGCAAGCCCATTTATGTTTTCTAGGGAAAACTCCACCAGTCCTCACCCAGCAGGGAGTGATGCACACACTGACAGGCCTGCCAAACTCCATGCTGGGTGGAGGAAGAAGGGGTGTGATGCTCCCCTGAGTCAGCTCCAGAACATGATCATCACAGCAAAGAAAAGGAACCAACTGCAGCTTCTCATACCAGAGGTCTGCTTCTCTGGATGGGGTGGTTGTGAGAGAGAGGTAGCATCGGGCTTCTGGCTCCTTTACTGAGGACAGCAGCTCTTCTACTCTCAACTGGCCCCCTGTCTGTACCAGCTAAAAATCACTTTGTTAATCATTCCTGTCCAATGTGTTTCTTATGCCAATAGGAGGGGTCCCCTGAGCCAAGACTGGGATAAGACTTTAGTTCCCAGCCAAGCAAACATTAAGCAGTAATGCTTATGATTTAGGAGGTACTTGCACCATGTTTGCCCTGGTGAGAGCCTGGAGTAATTCGCTGGAGTCACCAGAAGACTTGAGTCTGGATCCAAAGTGTTACCAGCTATCACAATGACACTCATCCAGCCCTCTCTCTAACTTTGGGTCCTATGTCCTCTGTGTAGGCAACGATACTTGCTTAACCTTCCCATAAGGTTGATAGGCATTAGAAAGCCCACCAATCTCTTACACCACCCTATTTGAGTGCAAGGGAACTGAGAAGCCCACATCTTTTTCCTCTGCTCTGTCAGCCAATCACATCAAGACCTCAGCAGCAAGAAGTGGGACTCACCTTACAAGGTTATGGGGATCTTTGCACAACTGCAGCACTCCCAGCTGTAGAGGAGCTGAGGTCCTTGTTGCTCCATTCAGTCCAGTCTCTCTCTCCGCTCTGCTTTTTTTAATGCTATTTTATCATATTCCCAGGGCACTCTCTGGCCTCAAAGCATTTTACCACTGCAGAAAGCTCAGTCACAAAATCAGGCACAATTTTCCAAGCCATTGACTTGGACCAAGCTCTCCATAGCCCTTGGTGCTGACTAGCTTTTCCAACCAGAGACTGTGGTGATTATTGCTATAGCAGCAATTCTATCAGCAAAGTAGGAAATAAATAGATTTCATCAGGGAGGTAAGTGACGGAGAAAACACCATTCCCCTGGGTGGGAAGAGAAATAACATTAGCAACAGCAGAAGGACCAGCATCATATTGGAGCAAGGTAGGAGGGCTGGCAATTAGCTGGTTATCCCACCTCCTGCCCCAGCTGGGCTGATCTTTCTAGTACTGGTTTCATTATCAGAAACAAGTCACTCTGAAGATGACCATTGTTTTGCCCAGCTTCACCCTCTTTGCATCCTGCCCTGTGCTTATTTCCTTCTCTTACCTACAAGCATCCACGGGAAAGAAATTTTTACATTGACATGGGAGCAGGCTAGACAGGAATCACAAATACATTAGCCACTGCAGGAGGATGTGCAAGGAGGATATGAGAACATGCTGCCATTTGTTGCTCTCCTAGACACTTTTCTAAGTGTCCCAGAGTCACCAGTTAGCAGGCTCAACAGGATCAAGCTATTTCTCCTTCTTGCACAACCAAGGGATCACAGTGCAGTTGAGCAGCCTGCATGAGGAACAGCTCACTGGACACAGAAGCCAAGGAGAGGGCTGTGGTGAGAATCAACTAGATGGGGAGGGTAAAAAAAGCTTCCAGTCCCAGCAGAACTACAAGAAGGGCAGCAAATAAAAAAATAATAATTAAAAAAAAAAAGTAAAAAACATTCATGAGGGGCAAGCATGCCAAGCCCTGGCATGATTTGTGAAAACTGACTATCTACATTCACTTGTTTGTCACCTTAAAAGAGCAGGTAACACCAAGGTTTGCTGTTGTAGCCCCCACAGTGGGGCACATCTCCCCACAGCCTCCCCCCCTGCCAGGACTCACCACATAGAGCAAGAAGACACCAGCCACAAGAGAAGCCCTGGCCTCACCATGGCCCAGGGAAAGTGCTCAGTGCTGGGGCCCAAGCTATGCTATGCTATGCACAAGAGAAACCTTCCTCTTCCTCCCAATTAAGGACCCTCTTTGATAGATGAAGGGTCAATCAGTTTTGGCAGGTGAGGCTGTAGGGCTGCAACTCAGGTGGGTTTGGAGGCTCTCCAGCCATATCTCATTGGGTGTCACTGGCTCCTTGGGCTCTCCTCTTTGTAGCTTGCTTCCCGCTCCTCACAAGGACAGCAGCAGGATCTATTGTCACCCCTCGCCACTGTTACCAGCCCTGAGCTGCCTCAGCACTTGTGAGGTTGTCTCGTTGCTTTTGCAGAGGGTTAGTTAGCACAGGCAGAGGCGAGACCATCCAAATGCCTCACACCACGGTCTCTCCTTGCCCAATCTGGTGAGGGGGAGAGCCTTCATAAAGCATAGTAGTGTCCTCCTTCCCAAAGGACACCAAGAGAACTGTCCGAAACCTCCAGCAGCTTCTCTCCTGTGAAGCAATACACGTGGCTTATGGAGAGCCTTAAGTAGCTGACATAAGGATCAAAACAATTTGACCTTTTTTATGGGGAGAGCTGTTATCCACTTACTGCAAGAGAAAGCTCCATCAAGAAACACTGTACTGGTGGGATCCAGGAAGACTGTAGCGTGTACACGCTGACTCTAAAATGAGCGTGGAATTCTCCTGTACACTACAGGAGGTTTTGCACATGCCAAGATGGCAAAAAAGCGCTATGCCTTGCATTCAGGGCTTTTTATTCTCTTTCAGCTCCATTTTCAATGGAGGTGTTTATCACCATCATGACCCCCTGAGTAAGCCCAAGCCCAGGGAACATGCAGGAGCATCTGGGAACATCTGCCAGGAAGAAGGGAATTAAAACAAAATTAGTTTCTTTTTTTTCTTTTTGTTCTTTTTTTATCTTTGCACTCTGTAGACCTAGGTTTCTTTGACACATTCCCGACAGATGTATAAAGCCTGACATGAAGAGCTTATGTCAGTATAACATGTCTAAATCAAGACCATGTAAGCATTACCCTTCATCATTTCTTATGCTCAGGGCTTCAAAAAATGCCTGTTCCAATATTTTTATATGGTCAGACTAAAGTACACGTGCTGCATAGTTGCTCCTACATGAGCAACCACTTGGACTCCTTGCACAGTAAAATGTAGGTCAAGTGGAGTAAAAAACTTTGACCCTTCCACCTCCAGATTAAGTTGTTCATGGTTGGCCCTAAGGAACAGACTGACCCCATAGCCAAGAGAACAAAACCAGACATGGCACTTACTTTTCTTACTTTTTATATAAAATATACATTTACATACATTTTCTTTTGCGAAGACTTTGAGCATAACTTCTTTATGTGAAATCTAGCCATAAGTCCCACTGTGAAAAAAGCAAAGACTTTGCAAATTCCTGTACCACTGACATACATCCAGCTGCTGCTAAGTGTGAATTTATTTTTAAAAGATTTCTAATCCATGGGCTCTTTTCTTATTTTGTTTTGTTTAAAAAAAAAAGATATGCACAACTGATTAAAAAAAAAATTAGACACGGAAATAAGAACCATATGAACAACAGGCAATGCGAACAACTCCCGCATGAGAGGAACACGCAGCGTGACATCCACTTCAGGCAGAGATTTCTACAGTAATAAAGTTGTAGAAGCTGTAACTTTTACAGAGGAGACCACTGGGGGTCTTTTCCAGAAGAAAAAAATTTCAGCAAGTCAGTACAAACATGGCAATGAACTTTTCCACAGTTATTGAGATTACCTGAAGCAACTTTGCCACATTGAAACACTAGAGAATACCAAGCACTTTTTTTCATTTTCTTTTTTTTTTTCATTTTCTTTTTTTTTTTTTTTTAGTATATTTTTGTTGTTGTTATTGGGCTGGGTTTAAAGGTACATGAAAGCAAAGTGATGCATTTTGAAATTGCTGAAGGTTGGGAGAAAAAAAAAAAACTCCTAAGGGCTAATATTTTCCAAAGATGGTGCATAACTGAAGTTAGAAATTGAGCACTCGGTCAATTTAATCACATACAGATTGAGGAGACTTAAGCACATACCAACTTCATGAAGTTGGAGGATAAGTCAGGCAAAAGACCATACAATTATATTCTAATTGGCCTAATTTTTAAAATCAGAATGACATTTTTCTTCCTCTGCCAAATATTGTACACTATTTGATCTAGTTTCTATAATTGTTGAGAAGCTTTCATGGTTTATGGATAGTCTTAAGGGTGTCCAGCCTCCCCTGCAAGTTAGGCTCTTTATTTTCCATTTTTTGGTCTTAGAATTCTTCCACCCATGTGCATGCATGCACATCCCCACCCGTCCCTCACCCCCTGTCCTCAGCAAGATCTCTGGAATGAAGGCCATTTGCACTGCTGCAAAACTTACTGTTTGGCCAAAACAAGTTGCCTGCACATTTGCAAGAAAATCTAGTCCAAGGAGTCTATGAGAGAGAGAAAATGCCCCCTGTTGCATCATTTATCCTGGGGGATGGAAACAGAATGGAAGCAAAGAACTTGAAATGAGCAATAAAATAAAACAAAATCCATCAGCTGAAAATATTATTCAGGAGGAAAGGAAACAGCAACACAATTATTCTGTTTTTCATTTAGGATTAAAATGCACAGTGAGTACTCAGGAGTCCCGTCTAACCAGCTTTCCATTAACTCTCCACTTTAATATCAGTGAGCACTGAGGTTTAGCCAATGCAGCCTGTAGAGAGAGCAAACTCTCCCCCCTACCAGGTAGAGCTTCAGCTATTTATTAATTTGTAATCTCTGCTAACCATGCTGAGCACTGGAGTTGGCAGAAAACAATGTATTTAAAGCTCATTATTTTAGAAGCTGTGCAATGCTAGAGCAAGAGGACATTTCCCGTGATTAATTAAGATAATATTCAGTTTATCACAAGGTAAGTCACTCGATTTATCTTGCCCAATAGCATTCCATTTTGGTGAAGGTAACTCATTTCATATCATACTCCATTCTTCTTCTGAGCCTGCAATAAACCTTTCACAAGATTAATGTCCTGAACAAACGCAGCGTTTCAGCATGGACACCAACAAGACAGTGGGTCAGCTCAAAACTCCACAAGGGTTTAACTGCTTTGGTAGCTCACAGTCTGAATCATTCTCCAATACACTGCCAGTTTGAAGACTGTCATCCTGCATAGATGGGGTATAAAGTGCTAGTTCAGGAAAGTGGGGAAAGCTCCTCTCTCCATAACTACCTTAAACCCAGCTCTGAAAAGTGAACAGTTGGCCTTTCGGCACATAAACGTAATCCAGTTCAACTGGGATTAAACTCTGTGGGTATGGTACCCACCTAATTCAGGTGAGTAGATGAGCGTTGGCCATGCCTTCCAACCAAACCGCCTCCGTCACCGGGAGGATGGTCTCATCTTTCCACGTTATTCTGCAAGTAAGACAGTGTTACAAAACTGGTAATTCTTCTCCAGGATCTGGGAGGGGGGCACCCAAAGCTATATTATACTTTTGCGCGTGCACCAGTTTTAGGAGGTCAAGATGGCTTTGATCAGGTTCTAGGACAAGAACAAGGCGATTGTTTCTACCAGGTCTCTCAGGAAAGACAAACTAAGATCTAAGTCAAAGTTAAAAACACAAAACCAAGTCTTCCCCTTCATAAAGCATTGCTATAAAAAATACAACTTTTTCTATATTTGAAAAAATATGTTTCATTGGCCACAATTTAAAGCCACACTGCTGTGGGGCTTGTAGAATATATAATATTTATTTAATATATCTTTATGAGGCAAAGTTTATAGCTGATACACATCTTTAAATGAAATGCATCTCCACCCACCTCTATTCCCCACACTTCTGCTAGCTGTTGAAGCACTCTGCAGATGCCTCCTCCCTGGGAAGCTTTGCATGGCATCGCTGTGAGGGGTTGCCCCAAATACCGCTCTGCCAGCCTCCAAACT
>WTSP01006113.1:31219-156320 GCA_025331215.1 Actenoides lindsayi
GCAGCCAGCCAGCCAGCCTGGGCACATGGGGCTTAGGTGAAGCTGCCCTGAAGACAGGCTAACCTTGGGGAAAGGCAGAGAGCTTTATGGTCCAGGTACCTGTGAATACCCTTGTAATGAACCATCTATAACTTTGCAATGCACAGTGGGGAACCAACTGCTCTCAGAGGCCATTTAAACTTTGATTTCTCCACCTCACCAGGACTCTGCAGGCACAGGGCTGTGCAAAGCTACTCTGTGCATGGCATCCAGTAGAGCACCTGAACTGGGGACCTGCAGAAATGTCATGTCAGCAAGTTCATGGCCATCAAAGTCATGTGAAAAGACAAAGGTTGCTTTTGATCCAGCTTCAGGACCCTCAAACCTGCCCTCGGCCCCAGAAAACAAAGTAGGCTGCTTGGGCTGCAGGAAGAAGGGAAAATTCACCAGCAAAAGACTTGCTTATTTTGTTCCCAGCTGCTCCCTTGGGAAGCTGGTTCAAAGGGAGAGAGACCAGAAATGTGTGTCATGACCTTCACTCCCCAGCAGTCTCTCCCTCCCACCTCTGCCCAGCTGTAGGCACTGTCCGGTCTCCTTGGCCAGTGTGGACCAGTACCTCCTAAGTCCAGCCTCATCTCGGTGGGCACACAGCCATGGCTCTAGCAGGCATAAAAGCCCTGGCAAGGCAGACATCTGCACCAATCTGGACTCCTTCTGAGCTCCAAATACATCTGAAATCATGTTCATAATTTATCAGGAATTTTTACCAATAATGCCAAACCCTGAGCTACTCTTCTGCAGGGACTGGCCACGCTCAGTTTCAAATATAACAAATTTTATGGCAGTTTCCTGCTGCAAGAGGAACAAACTGATCAACTACTCTGATGTCCAAACCCAAAGGCAGCAGCACCAAACATGATCCTACTAACACTCTCTGTGAACTGGTACAAACCCTGGTGGAAGCAGCAGAAGTGCTGTTATTGCAGTGACAGCGTGGTCCAATGTGCTCTGGCTCTAAAGCCATTTGCTTTAGAAACATCATGAGGGGGAGTTGCTCAAACACTCCTCGGTGGTACTGCATTTTTCTAACTTCAGACAATACAAGTCACAGTACCAAGCTACGTGGCCAGCTGTGAAGGATACTGCCCAATTTGTACAAAACAGAGAAAATATATTAATTATTTGATTATTATAAGTTAAATAAATAAAGCTCAAAAATAAAAGCCCCGATTCTGACAAGAATTTGTTTTCCCGCTCTGGTATTTAAAAATATAGATTTATGACTGATCAGCTATAGGGCATTTTCTGTATCTTTGGGGGTAGGAGATGAGAACACTTTGACAAAGTGTTTTGTCAGTGTTATCGCCATGACAAATGGGCTTTGTCCCTGCACAGACATTAAAAAAGCCTTCTCAGTGCCTTTCCAGGCTAGGAAATCTTCCCTAATCTCTCTGTGGCTTTACTTTACCTCCTATATTGATCAGCATCATTGCTTGGTTGGTTTTTTGTTTGTTTCATTTCTACCGTGGACCGGACAGGAGGACAAGTGATCCTAGAGCTTCCCACTGCCTTAGGATGCTCCCTGTTTTTTAGAGTAATAATTATTTGGCCTGGAGGGAGAGGGCCAAGGGTAAAGCCATATGAAATTTGACAATACTGACATAATGAACCTGAATTACTACAAAATTACTAGCTTCTGAATAAAACGTTCAGGTGAGGTTCTCCCTCAAAGGATCATTTGTCCTACTTGTAGAATCATCCTTCTAGGGTGATATTCAGATACCATTTTCCCTTTCTTTAGAATAATTTCCAAGTCACATTTAGAGCTGTAAAAGTAGCCATCGCTTCCTCAGCATTAACAACTTGACATCTTTTTATGCGACCATTATGACCATCTTTCCTGCCTCAGAAGGACCTGGGAGCGCTTACAACGAAGTCCATCAGTGGTACTTTACATGGATGAGGTGAGCCTGTATTCAGTAACAAGAGGTGCTACTTCACCCAGGCTGCAATGGATGAGTGCTTTGTCTCCATGGTTTCCCCAGTGATAACCAAGGTATTCAAGGTACATGTCCCACCCACACTCCTGGTGTGATTAAAATGGGTTCAGCCTAAACAAAAATCTTGATTAAAGGAAGTTGTTCATTCATTCTCCAGCATGTCCTACAGGAGCTGGGTGTCTCCTGTAATTTTGGTCAAATGTAAGCATGCATTCAAAATTTGCCTTCTGCAATTCTGAGTCCTATCAAAGTTCCTTCAGCATCACTTTGAGCAATAGGCTTCCACCATACTCTTCTCCAAGGGGCATGGGTTTCTTTCCACTGGTGACTGAATTCTATGTTTGGTCTTTTTCCTGGGCTTCCTGAAACCGTTTCTCCAAGCGATCCAGTTTGGCCAGATTCTCCTTCAGCAACTTGCTGTTTGGAACGAGGTGTAAAGCTTTCTCATAGTAGCCACGGGCAGTGACATAGCTCCCCTATAAAGAAAACGAGTGGCAGATCTCATTTGCATTCCCTGACATAAAGAATTCACTCCTTGGGAATGGCAAAGACCATATAACAAAAAGAGTTTATAAAACTTGATATTGTTAGGTAACAAGAACACTTCTTCATTATGAAATGGATCACCAAGTGCCATTAGCCTAAATTTGATCAAACAACACAAGGCAAGAAGTAGATTTACATTTTTCTGCTATGTTGTACCAGAAGAGTTAATTTTACTCGGCAATAGTATAGCTCGAGGATATCACACAATGTGACTCCTTATCATAAGAAGTCATAAGGAGACCCAAATCATAATGATATGCTAAACTATTCAAAAAGATAAGCAACCACAGGGCAGGGTGCTTATTTCCATAATTTCATGCCAGTATTCTGCACTACACATCTTTATTAAGTTAATTAGGCAGACAGGGATCTTAAAAATCAACTCAACAGTGACGTTTTTCTAAGGTAAGTCAACAACAGAAGCAGGAAATCTTTAGAGATGGGCAGCATGTTCCTTGCAGACCGCCCTCTTAAAATATGAGATTTACATTACAGGATACATATGCCCAAGCAACCTGGTTGGGTATTTCTAGTTGAGATGGACAGACTTTCCTCCTTTTTGGATAAAATATGTCAGGGACAGACACTCACTGTTCACAAATATGCATACCTTGGCAGTTTGAAACAAATTTAGCTTAAGATAGTTTAAGGAAAAGCAGAATCATCATACCTTGATGTGCTCAATGCCTCCCATATTCATCCAGGCCTGTGCTTGGTCTGGGTTAAGCTCCACAGCCCGTTTGTAGCTCTACATAAATATGAAACATTTTTAGGTTAACAGTCTGACTCTTCAAACAAAATCAGTGCTGAAGGGGAAAGAGAAATGAAGTTTCCTCTCCTTCTGAATCCATTTAAAATATGACTTCAAATTCTTCTCATATACAATGCACAAGCTGTACAGCCACTCGTGTGGAGGTTTCACAAGGACCTGAGGGCAGTGCTATCCCTCCCCACTGCTTCTGTCACTGTGTGTGGGAGAAGCAGCAACAAGAACCTTCCAGACTCTGTCAAACAGCACTGTTTGTATGGTGTCACAACAGCCAAGGATTCAAATGAGGATTAGACATCTCTAGGGATACAGAGAATATTCAGAACTGTCCCAATAATATTCTGTGCTATTATTTACAACTAACATAATTAATTTGGTAGCTATCAAGCCTCCTGCTCCCCAGGATAAGCCAATCTCTCAGCTATTAGTTTATGAGGTGAGATATGACAACATGGTGGACTCTCACAGGGCCCCAAGCTTCCAGCTGAGCCAACCTGGAGTTGGCCATCACCAGCAAGAGGGTCTGGATGGACCAAGGGTCTGGTTAATGAGAAAAGGCCTAGGCTCCTCCATCATTGTTAAGTACAACTCTGTACTTAGCCTTTCAGAACAGTATTTCCAGTATTTCTCAGTATTTCCACACAATGAGGTAAAAAGTTGCATGGAAGTCTGGAAAAGTTAGCTACCCTATAGCTTTAGCTGTACCACTGAGGAACTGCTGAGCTGCCAAGTTCAACAGCCAGAGAGCATGCACTCTGTATTAGTAGGGAGTATTAGGTGCCATGAGCTAACTCTATCATAGAACCACATAATGGTTTGGGCTGGAAGGAACCTTAAAGATCATCTAGTTCCAACCCCTCTGCCATGGGGAGGGACACCTTCCACTAGACCAAGGCCTCATCCAACCTGGTCTTGAATACATCTAGTGATGAAGCATCCACAACTTCCCTGGGCAACCTGTTCTAGTGTCTCAACACCGTCAGAGTGAAGAACCCCTTCCTAATTTCTAATCTAAATCTACTCTCTTCCAGTTTGAAGCCATCGCCTCTTATCCTATCGCTACAAGCCCATGTGAAACAGCCCCCCTACAGCTTTCTTGTAGGCCCCCTTGAGATACTGGAAGGCTGCTGTAAGGTATCCCCAGAGTCGTCTTTTCTCCAGGCTGAAAAACACCAACTCTCTTTTAATCCATAAGACTTGAAGCAGTCATACCTCAAAAGCCTTGTCAAGGAGATTCTGTTCTCTTAGCTGGTTTCCTTTAGTGAAAAAGAGCTCTGAGATGACTTTTGGATCCTTTGGTTTTAGCTGAAGAGCTTTTTCTACAGCTTCAAGTGCCTGTAAAAAAGCAAGAGGACATTCTGTTACTGTATTCTGCGCCTTTCTACTTCTCCTCACCACTAGGGCCTCCCAGAATAAGAGTCATCTTTCTCTTTCACTGTTAACACATGTGGAAATGAGGTTTTTTTGATGCCTATGTCTGATGGGCAGTGGGGCTGACAGGAGCAGCAAGTGATAAAAAAATCACATTGTTTAGCTTCAATCCCAGCACCTAGATAAACGGGTGAAAAAAACCCTATTGGATGTGTGCTAAGGAACGTCTCTTGAGAGATGGCATGTAAAATTCAACCTGATCTCTGTGTGCGAGCCCTCAGGACAAAGGTACCCTGTGATCATGTTACCTTGGCATAGTGCTCCTGCTTGCTGTAGATGGCTGACAGAAGGCGGTAGCACTCCAGACACTCCGCATCCTCGTTAAGTATATGGTTCGTCATCTTTTCGGCTTCCTTCGTCCGCCCCATCATTGCTAAAACCTGAGCCTATGGAGCCACATTATAAAAGGTCATGATCTTAAAAAGCTCAACCCTCCTCAATGCTGCACCCAGCGGCTGGTGCTCCACTTCCACGGCCCTGCCCTGGCCAAGCTTGCCCCGCACTCACCAGTGCCAGTCGGATCTCTTTGTTCAAAGGCTGCAGTGATGCTGCTTCTCTGTAAACCTGCAACGCTTCTTCATACCTCCCCGTGTTGTAATACAGGGCCCCCAGTGGGGACAGGATTTCAGCCTTCCGGGAAACCTTCAGTGCCCTGGAATTTGGGAAAAAGAAGGGCTTCCAGGTGGTGTGTGGATCAAAGCTGAAGAGCGAGGTGTGGTTTGCGCTAGGATGGAGCAGCAAAGCTCTGCACCCTGCTCATCCCACCCTGGGCAGCAGAAAATTCAAGGTCCCAGGGAGAGACTGAGCATGCCCACAGCAGCAATCCCTCTGGCTACCTGAGAAGTGGGCCACCTCCAAAGTGCACATGAGCATGCAGTAGGAATGGGGATGGCTGACAGTGGCAGAACATGGGGAATGTGAGCACAAATCTGGATGCCAAAAAGGAGGCAAAAACCCCTCTCCAGTCCACCTTGCTGCTTACTGGGAGTCAGAGCCTGCCTACTAGCATATTACTGGGAAGGGCTGGAGTTCTTGATGGTGCCAAAGTTTTGGTACTGACCTGTGCAGCAGTTATGGCTGTTATTAGTGCAGCACCCACAGACCAGCTTCAAGCAGGGTGAGAGTCTAAAAACCTGCTCATACCATCATGAAACCTCCAACTTTATTGTTACAGAATTCCCCAGACAAAAGAAGCAATGTGTCCATCCTGGGGGCTTGGGAACTGTCCAGGGAAGTCAGTACTGCCTAAGTCCATGCTGTCTCCCCCAAAACAGTCATATAAGCCAAGGTCAATCTGGTTTCAAACACATGGAGAAGGAAAGGAGAAAAACCCAAACATGCACTGACAGTTTTGTGTATCAGAGGCTCATTAGCAGAGACAAGCTGTACAGGGCGAGAAGGGAAACATCTGTCTCCCATCCCAAATTCTTACCGTTTGTACCATGCTTCAGCCTCTTTGTTCTGCCCCAGGGAGCGGTGAAGCCTGCCCAGGTTCACCATGGCCACATGGTGAGAGGGGCTCAGGCGGATAGCCTGCTTGTAGTGGGACACGGCTCGCTCAGGAGCCCCTGGAAAGGAGAACAGTCCTTAAACCGATGCATCAGAAAAATCCTGTCACAAATTCAGCACACAGTAATGCTCTGGGTTTTCTTTAAGCTATTGCTCTGGCATGGGAACCATTTTGAGAAAAAAAATCCTTCCTCAGCCTTTCTAGAGATTAAAAAGTATCTGTACAAATTAAGATTTAATCTGCAGTATCCAGAAATGATCCCAAGAAAGAGATTTTTCTAGGGGTGCACTTTTGCAAGTTGAGATACATCCACCACAACACTGTTGACCAAAAGCACTCTCCTATCATGCTATGGGAGACACTTCCCCCCACCTTGCTAAGGACAGAGCCCACCCCGGAAAGGGGGGTGAGGCAAACGTCCCACCTCCTGTGAGAGCATCCTTCCACCCTCGCCCACTGGAGACAGCAAAGGAGATGTGAAGGACAAGCCATGCAGCATTCTCCAACCCCCCACCAGAACTGAAAATAGTTTCATCTCTTTCCAGTCAGGGACTGTTCCCTCCATCTCACCTCTGCTGCATTGTTAACAGGATGGGAAATAGCTAGCAATGACCAGCTAACTTCCACCTTGAGGCAATTAATCCCAGACCAGAGGTGTCCAGGTGCCTGTTTTGGAGCAGGTAGCCATCATCTCTGTGTGGCAGAGGAGCCATTGGGTGGCACTGCTTCGCTATCTGAAAATATCTACCAGCATAAGGTCCCGCAGTCCGTGACATCACTGAGCACCACAACAAAATACAACACCCTGCAAAAAGAAAGGTGCCAGACCCCTATCCCAAAAAATATCTTTTTCTTTATCTAAAAAATGGCTTTCCTCAAGAAGGAAAGTCTTGCAGCGCTTTCTTCAGGCAGGGCCTGCTGACTACCTACTGAATAAATTAATTGGGCACACTATAAAGTTCCAGCATTTCAGCAACGTGAATGTCATATTTTTAACCCCAGTGCTTGTTTAATTGGTTTGCACACTCTAGACCAGATAATCTCCTGATGAAAACCGATACTTACGGAGCTTTGTCCACCAACAAAGCTTTTGAGTATTGGCATTTTTTAAGCCAAATTACTTCACGATGCATTTAATTCTATTTCTAGCTGGAAAGCAGAACTTGAAAACAGTCTGCATGTGTTGAGGCACTCAACATATGCTGCTGCCATGGGGGTTTTAGTTTCATAGCTTTTCAGACCCAGTTTGGCTTTCCTGAGACTACCCGTTCAACATAAAAGCAATGCTTCTCTGCATCTCCTTTACAGGAAAGAGAAGGGATGTCTGTAGGGAGATTTAGAAACACTTAAGATTCATCCAAGGCCAACGACCTATCTTTCAGGGTAGGACTTTTTCAAAATATCCAGCAGCAGCCTTGGTCTTCTCCCACTGCTGAGCAGGCAGGTATTTTTCAAAATCCTATCTGCAAAACACGCTGGGAAGCAGCTGGGCATGCACCTCAGTCCATAAGTCAGTCAGTGCCTCCCCTGCTCAACACCCAGGGCTAATGTGCATCGTTAAAGGAGACACATTGAGCGTCTATGACCACTGCAGAGCTGTCTGGAGTTATGGCTCCCCGGAGCTGACACTTGCTGGAGGCTTCTTGCACAAAAGCCTGCAAGTTAATTGGCATGGTGCTTCACAGCATCTCCCTGTGCCCGCTGGGGAAGAGCACAGCCTGTGACGGGGTCACTACCAGCCACTTCCTTCAGGTCCTGTCATGTCTCCAGGAGGATTATTTATACATCATGTCTAAGGTATCAAAAGCCAATGATTTTTGTCGCTGTTGTTTGCGTGTAGGGAAGTGTAGGACTAAACCGGGGGAAGCTGATTCTGACTTTGGCAGAATACACAAACACAAAAATAGAAAGCGTGCTGCACTGCGCTTGAACTACAACTTTTGGCAGGAATAGGGCAGTTTACCTGGCTTGGGAAGCAAAGGCGAGTACAGTGTCAGAGTGAAATTACTATGGAATTTTTATTATTTGCAAGCTTAAATTTTGCCAGACCACAAACTCAGAACCTCAACCTCTGTCACTAATGCCATGATGCCTTTTCTGATTATGAATACTCATTTTACCTTCATATTTATTTCACAATGGTACTACAAAAGAGCGATGGCTGAGCACCAGCTCAGGGGTAGGACTGAGGGACACCATCATCCTTTCTTCCCAAGCATCACTGGAGCTGGGCACAGTGTGAAAGGGGCAGAATGGGTAGCAACTACACACTTTAAGCTTATAATATTTCATCACTGAGTCACATCTCTGTTCCAGAAGGACCGGAGTGAGACAGTGGTTTGGTTTCCACTAGTCGTTTATCAAACTTGGCCTTGCTTATAAAGCCATCAATAAAAGGCAGCAATTACAGTGACATTTTTTGTTGTTGTTATGTGGATGCCAGGAAGTGCTGGAGTCCAGGGAAGTTAGATGGGAACCCGGAGCTCAGAAAATAAAGGCTTTGGATGTCATTACATTGCTCCTGAAAAATCAATTCATCCCACAGTATCTTAGGTTTTGTTTTCACAGATGACTGTGGTTTAATAGCCGTATTTGTTTTTATAGCAGTGGTGGCACTCAATCTTTACAGTCAATGAGCTGCTTTGTCACCAAGTAGAGCTGCAAGCGCACCAAAGACCATAACAATCCACTTATGCACTGGGGTTTGCTTTGATGTGGCCATGCTCTCCTAGAGAAACAGCAGTATTGTCAGGGTGCTTCCCAGCTCAAACCAAAGAGGACAACAGCCTGTGCGAAGATGGTGAGTGCCACACAGTGCCTGCATTAATTAGAAATTTCAGTATGCTGTGCCATCTCAGCAGCACAGGGATGTTTATTTCCAAGCTACAGTGGAGGCACATCTATTGTTTCAGAAGCTTTTGATACCCTTTTAGATGTGTACTGCTGAATAAAACAAATCAAAGCAAATAAGGCAGAGAGGGAAAATCCCTTGCTCCTTCTCACTTACCTGTATCAACCAAGAAAACACCGTAGTTGTTATGCAGATCGGAGCTCTCTGGGCAGTTCTCGATGCCAGCCTTATAGACCTCCTCTGCTTCCTTAAGCCATTCCTTAAAAGAAAAAGACATTTCTTCGCTGTGGCAGAAAGGGTGTCAGCACCATTTGCCGTATACCTGCATTTTATGACAGCTCCCTCACTGCATGGGAAGCTTTGGGCACCAGGCCACCCCACCTTCTAGGAGGCCAAAATTTTCCCCCATGGCATGGATGCAATATAGCTGCCATCAGGTACCACAGCGCACTTCAGACAGCTTTCCCCCATACATCTGCAATTGGAACTACCTGTGAAACAAAAATAACAGCTGAAAAAGGCGGCTCCTGTGCAAGATCAGCAAGCTCCAGCTGAGCGCGCACCCAGCCAGGAAACACACAGCGACAGGGGTTGTGTTAGTTCTGTTGAGAAATATCTGTGATCTGGGAGCTGATATATTTTAATTTATTTGTTTAACGAGCATCTCGCTGGCTAACTTTTCCCCTCTGGAGCTCTGCTCTTCATTCTCTACGCAGCAGGAAAAATACAAGGAACGAAAGCCTGGCACGTGTGACAGCTGGAGGATGAAGAGTTCATGCAGGGGGGTGAGGGAAGCTGGAGGGTGATGAAAGAGTGGAGAAAATCTGACGGATACAGATTAAAACCAGGCATTGCCAATCCAGAAGATGTAGCTCACTGGGATTGATGGGATGTGCCACTGCACCGATTTCCAGATGCACTGAGCATTTTGCATTTTGATTTCAGGGAGGTTTGTTGGTGCTGAGCATTGCTAGAAAATGCAGCACCCTGCCTACAGAAAGTGTCCCACTGACTGGGCTCTGTCTAGCCTGAGCTATGGGCAGCCCAGGTCTGAAATGAAAATAAGGTGTTATCATGGTCTTCCTCCCCTCCTAACCTCAGAGTTTTGCTGTTGGATGTATTTATGGAAGAAGGCTACAAACAGCAGAGAGAGGCACAGTGCTGAGGGGTGTCAGGCAAGTCTCCAGCACTAAAACCACTTTATTGAATTCTCCTTCTGTGGAGCAGCACAGACCTACAGCAACAAACTCCATAGCCTCCTGACAATGCTCCCATGTGAAATCAGCCAGCTGGGTCTCTGCTGAGGAAGGCCTGGAGCCACCAAGGCAGAGCTCTTGCTTGGGAGCTGAATCCATGTTGAAATAAGAGGTTGGTCCATTCCCAGCTATAGATCCTCCTCAAGTCCTGCAAATCCCAGAGCCACTGGGGATTTCTTTGGGTTTAGAGGGTGTACCCAATAGCAGCTTTTGCTCTGTAGCTGCTTAAGCGTGTGGATTCCTTTCTCACCTATTTCAGAACTAGAGAACTGGAATTAATTATGTTTGAAGAGTATGACCTGATGAAAGCCCATGGCTTGCCATGGTTAAGTGCTTTCACATTTACATGATAAAGGTCAGCCAGAAGAAAAGATAGTGTGTGATAAAACACAGAAACACATTTTGAAAATGTGCTTAAGTTTGGACATTTTGGATATATTTATGTGAATTTGACATCATTATCCTGCAGGGTCAGGATAAGTGTAGTGTTTGTCAGAATTCACTAAAATGAAGAGCAATTTTTTGAGAAAGCATCTGTGTCACTGAGGCATAAACAAACATATTTTCAAAGCTTTCTGTATCAATTTCTTTTCATCTGATTTTAATTTTCAGCCAAGGAATATGGCTTTGTGTGCATATACGTCAGTTTTCTTCATTTTATTTACCGATTATAAACCCGATCTTTAAGACACGTAAGGGCTGTGTTAAACTGAATTAGCATTATCCCATGTCAAAACATTCACACTCACCGATACTGAGCACTTTTAGCATTTTCATCATGGTTGCATTGCTTTTTTGGCACCTAGCATCCTGACCCTGCATGCCTCAGGCTCAGCGCAGAGTCTGGAATGATTTCTCTAACAAAGTGTTTGCATTAAGCACAGTCAGAAATTGGGAAGGGTGGGAGCAGCTTTTTGTGCCAGAGCTTTCTCCCTCACAGCCTCTCCTCTCCTTGGGAGAAATACTGTAAGTTCATCAAGGCTTAATTCTCATTAACACTTAATAACACTACTCCCGGGCCGTAATAGAACATTCATCAACCTCACAATATTCAGGAGATTGGCTTAAAAAATGTATGATGTGAAAAAAAAATTATGCATCTGAGGATCTCTCTGTTGAACTCCAGGGTTTTTAAGTCTGGGGTTTTTGTGTCTCATTTTTTTTTAATTCTGGTTATGCCCTAGTAGGCTCTCCTCTGCAGCTAAGAGGGTTAAAAAGTTCTTTTTCTTAGCGCAGGCTGATATTAAACATGCACACACAAAATCACTTGAATGCAGAAACTAGGGCCTGAAAAGAGCCATCAAGTAGCATTAAATAGCTGATGAAACTGCAAGAGCTAGGAAGAAGGTGCTGTTCAAGTGCACCACAGTAAATCCTAGGAAATCAGCGTTACAGGAGTGTTGTGAAAATGGTGAACAAAAATCCTTGATTTCTGATGTTAGCACCAGTGCTGTGATCATGGAAAATGAGGAAAACAACAACATATTGCAACCAAGTTACAATACCAAGCAGAAAGAGCAGTAAGAAGGGCCAGCATTTATAAAAGGCACAAACAAGTCAAATTGTTTTATACAATGTGGTGGTGTTTTTTTCCGCATCAGCTTTGGCTTTAGAATCAACTATCAAGGAGAGAAAAGGGCAATTACATTGAGTTAGAGGCTAATTCCCTGGCACATGAGACACTTCTCTTAGGAGCATTTTTTACAGCTGTAAGAGGAAAGGACCCATAAAACCCTGTTTTGGATTCATTGCCTTTAATACAGGGGAGAACGTGCTGTGTGGGACTGACCAAGGCAATCCAAGTACTACTTCACTGAGCCATGTCTACCCATTTACCCCCTTCTCAGCCTTAGTGCAGAGCTGGAGGAGCAGCAGTTTGTCATGGGCATGGTCACCTCATATGAGTTATTTTAATGTGACACATATGGCACTTCAGCCCTTTTCTTTCACATCCCAGCAAGAGGGAACCACTTTGTGCCCCCTTCACCAAAGCTCCACAGCGATGCTGTCCACGAAGACTACTGCATACTGCCTGGTATCACAGACACCCCTACAGCTGTGAGACAGACTCTGGGCCACAAGTAGACAGAAAAACAGATTTGTTACTTTTAGTCATTTTGGACACTATTTCTTGGACAAAGAAACTGAAAAATGGGGTCCTGTCATCATCCTTTGGGCTGAAGATGTCAAAACTTCTGCCCGTACTCCTCCAGGAAGCATTCAGTGTTAGAATGTGATTCTGCAGCCCACAGCCATGGGCAGCAGAACATATTGGAGGACAGTCCCTACTGCAGTCACTTACACGAGTATGGGAGGCAGGAGATACACAATCAGGTAAGTAGTTATCTGCTGTGGCTGAACATGAGAAAGTTTTAAAAGCCTGCAGGAAATCACTATTTTCTGAGGAAATCTTTTTACCCTACCACTTACTCAAGTCACAAGAGGATGAACAATCTATGTGTAAGAGTAGATGAATTATTGCTGGACTTACTAATCACATTTTCTCTGGGCAGAAGGCCTTGGGACTCTATAATGGTTTTATTGCTCTGTAGACCTTACAATCAATAGCTCTAATTAATAATTTCAATTAATATTAAACCCAGGTATCACTGCAGAGGACTAATTTCCTATACTTGCAGGAGAGTCTTCATTGACAGCCTTATTCAAAAGACAACTCCCATTCAACAAATAGGAATTTTCATTTCATACACTGTATTTTCTAGGTCCCTGCAGCTGATATTGATTATATCCAAATATTTGAAAGTCATTTAAAAGGGAAAATAAAATAGCACATTGTTCAGTAACCCACATATATCACAGGTGAGTTTTGCAGTGTGCCTACATCATTAAAAAGTTTAAACCAGAACAAGACCTTTGCTTATAGTTTTCACTGAAATTTATCCATTTCCCTTACAGAGAGGAGGTTTCACTAACCACATTAATGGGAAACAGTGAAAGATGACACCCTCTTGCTTTGTATGTATTTGCATTTGGTAACCTTTTAAGAAAGCTTCAGCACCCTATGCTTAAACTTAAGGGAGAAAAAAACCCCAGTTTTCAAAAGGTTTGTGGAAGTGTACTGGAGCTGAGCATTTAGGAGGACCTCATCACCCACACCCATGGCCTCAGTCTGTGGAAGCAGCACCCTAAGCACAGCATCCCTTAACTGCTCCTGCAGGCATGTAGTAGGGCTTGGTGATCTTGATGTGGCCACCCACGCTTTATGGTTTCTTATCAACTCAAACATTTTGTGCCTCAATTTCCCTTTTACTTTGTGGGGAGAGTACTTCACCTTACAGGGACCTTATAGAAATAACTACAGAGAGTAGGGAAAACCCGGAGCAAAGAGCATGGGGAACAAGCCCAAGAGGAAATGAGTAATCCTGCCTCCGGAGCGCAGCCTGGGCCGTGCGCAATAAATAAGGCCTGGGGGCACATATTGAACAATGAGCTTCAATAAAATATTGAACAGCTGCTCATTAAGAGCAACATAAAGTCAGTGAGCCTTCCCACCTCCTCTATGTGCTCATGTACCAGGGTGATTAAGGGCCATATTCTGATGTGTGTGCGCAAGGGGCGGGATTCAGGTTGCAGAGGCCACTTAGTTCCTGGCATTTCCGAGCTTTTGAGAATTATTGTGAAATCTCAAGGTTATCTACGCGGGCGTGTGTGTCTGAGGGGGAAGTGCTTGCCTGTTCTGCTGCCACAACATTCCAGGTGGGATGGATTAAGACTTCACCACAGACACAGGGAGCTGCAGAGAAGGTATTTACACGCAGCTTCAGCGGTGATTTAATTCAGCGCCACATCACAGGGCATAATTACTTATGGCAAACGAGTTGCCTCCCATCCTGAAAAAAGCCATCTCTAAAGCAGCTTGAGAGCTCTCTCCAGACAGCAGAGATAGTGCACACGGCAAGGGCGCTCCATGGGGACGCGTAGGAGGTGGCGGGGCCATGCAGCAGCGCACACGCGTAGGCGGGAGGCACGAGAGCTCGAGCAATGCCTGTTACCTGTTCAGCTAGCAGCGAGGCCAGGCTCGAGTAAGCATCTGCGAACTCTGGGCCGTACTTAATGGAGTCCCGCAGTAAGATTACAGCTTCCTCCTTCTTCCCTTGGGACCTGCAAGACAGGAAAGGAGGGGGCAGGGGTGGAAGAAAGAAACATTCCTTTAAGTACATGGTTGGGTCATATTGTGTCCAGTTCTGGGCCCATCAGCTCAAGGACAGGGAACTGCTCAAAAGAGTCCAGCAGAGAGCCACAAAGATGATTAAGGGAGTGGAGCATCTCTCTTATCAGGAAAGTCTGAGGGAGCTGGGTCTCCTTAGCTTGGAGAAGAGGAGACTGAGGGGTGACCTCATTAATGTTTATAAATACATAAAGGGCAAGTGTTGAGAGGATGAAGCCAGGCTCTTCTCTGTTATGTCCAATGGTAGGACAAGGGGCAACAGGTGTAAGCTGGAGCATAAGAGGTTCCACAGAAACATAAGGAAAAACTTTTCCACAGTGAGGGTGACAGAGCTCTGGAACAGGCTGCGCAGGGGGGTTGTGGAGTCTCCTCTGGAGACATTCAAAACCCGCCTGGACACATTCCTATGTCACCTGCTCTAGGTAGTCCTGCTCTGGCAGCGGGGTTGGACTAGATGATCTTTCAAGGTCCCTTTCAACCCTTAACATTCTGTGATTCCACTGACTAGCTACTTTAAAGATGTGTGAGAGTCCCCTGTTCAACATTTTCAACAAAGACTAAATGATTCACTCACACCCCCTCTCCACAGTGTGCATACCCAGCATCTCCTCGGCCCATCACTGTTTCCATATGTCATTCCCAGGAGCTGGGAGGATATAGGCTTTAATAAATCCTTCGTTTGATCTGCTATTCTGGTGACTGTCATACTGAGCACTACGCAATGATCCCAGTGAAGATGAAACACCCCCAAAACAATGTATCCCTCAACCCCACTCACTAAAGAGCAAAAATATTTCATTTTGGCTATCTGGCAAGCAGTATAGGCCACATGTTCTGTCTATTGAGTCAGAACCACTAGATTTTGTAAACTCCTCCAGTCCTATTATACCTCTCAATGTTTATGGCAAATACATCAAATTCTGTCCCATTCCTCCCATCAGGAGTAAAAGATACATGAAGGACAAAATAGAAGTGTCCCCAGGCATGAGAGATCCTCCTAGCAATGCCCTTGGGAATTCACATGCCCTAGAGGAAGAGATGCTGTCAGAGTAACACTGAGTTTGCAGTCAGCTCCTGGAGGTCTGGGCCCAATCATGTTGCTGAAGTGCTGACTGACCTGGGAACAGGATATTTGCTTTCACCAGCTCTGCTCTCACATCAGAAGGTTGGAGATACCAAAACATCTGCATTTCCTTAAAAAGCCCTGCAGAGTCTTTGCATGTTCCTAGACAACAAGTGCTGTCACAGATCCATCTATGACTTCATTAAATTAATACTTCGAAATTTAAATATTGTTAAGCTAAATCTACCTGGCATCTTTAAATAATTCCTTAACAAGTTGATCCTTAGGCTAGAGGAGTCTGTTCTTCAGATCCAAAGGATTATGAACAGACACAGTTGAGAGATGGCTGTACTGATGAGCTAGAGTTTTTTTCCCCTATCATTTCTCTGCATTTATTACTATGGAAAACAGAGAAGGTTTTCTGGACAAAAATCGAAAAATGTTTATTTATTTGATCTACAATTTCTCCAGTATCGCTCTGTATTTCTTTCCTTGGATAAATGAGAAGGTTTCCTGAATAAACATCTAAGGATATTTAGCTTGACTGGAACAACATTTTCCTTGCGTTGAATGTACAAAGAATATGAATAACAGGGCTTACAAAAAGAAACAAAGGGCTCTGGGACACAGAAAATATGTGAACACCTTGCCGTCTTGGCCTTAGATTTCGTCTGAGTGACATGGTCAAGTAACCAGATCTTGTTTATAAGGTGCAAATTTCAGCTGATAATGTACGTGGCTTTGCAGAATTTTTTTTCCCTTTCTAGCTGCGTAATTGGAAGAGTATTTTGCCTGTGCATTAAGCTAAGTAAAACCAGTTGTGCTAGTCTTTTTCTTCTTCCAGTGGTGTTCCATCTAAATTACATGAATGAAGCAAAAACAAATAAAGAACCACTTTTCTCCTGCACTAATTAGAGGCTAGCTAGCTTGTCAATTTATAAAACTTTTGGATCCCTTGGCTGGAGTTTCATGACACATTTTTATAAATCAAAACCAGATGGCCACTTTATAAAGGTATTGATGTTTGGCATAAAAAAACGTAGGAAATGCCAGCTACAGAAATAAAAGGATTAAGTGATCCACTCAGCAGCAGTAAAAGTTCCTATTAGCACAAGCATACACTCTGAACACGGGGCAACACTCTTAATTACTCTTTTCTTGAAAATGGCCTTTTCTTCTTTCGTTTGATCCAAGAACAATGTTTGTCTCCCAAAAGTGGGGGTAAAAAGGGAAAGATTATAGCATCTCCTTATGTGACAGACTGAATTACATTAAAAAAAGCAGATCCAGTAGTTTCTCAGAGGGCCCAGGCCTGCAAGATAGGGAGTACTCTGGCCAAGCACTTAAACGCATACTTAACTTTTATGTATGCAAGTTGAAAATTAATTACTGGCTGAAGTGCTTTGCTGGATGAAGGCCAATGCTTTGCAGGATTGAGGTTGTTGCTTATATGAAACTCATGCAATTGGGGAGAGCACAGACCATTGGAAGAACAGTCTGATACACCAATTTACTGCAAACATGGGATATGGAGCAGGAAAACCTAGGTAATGTATACCTTTGCTGTGACAGAGAGAGGAACAAATTCAACTGACGTGAGGAGTATATGATCACTTAATCCAATTTTTCCCCAAATTACCTTGCCTTACAATGCCCTCTCCTGACCCTCTTCTAATAGATCCCCCAGACTCCCCTCTGCAAACAGTGTGTCCAAGTCAAGAGCAAGGAACAGCTCTTCTCAACAGAAGCATCTCTTCCACATTTTTGCAAGCGCTCCACAGTTGGAGAAGCATCAGCTTAAACCACCCCACAGAAGTCTGGCAATGCACAGGACTGTGTGTGGTCTGTTAGCACTGGAGCAGATTTCTTTTGCAACAGAAAGAGTAGCCTAGGAATTAGTGCTATAGAAGACATTTTAACTTTTAAGATTTGTTTTATTCTGTGAAGTTAGTTTGATTGCATTAAAGCCAGAAACACAGAACCCACCAAGGGCTCCACAACTGTTCTGAATATCTCATTCTGGTTTCACACCATAATCCAAGGGGAGATGGCAGTGTCTCACTCTGCCTGTCTGAAAGGAACTCTAAGCCTGTTTGACTGCCTCGTTTCAAACTGATTCAGGTAACTTAAATGCACTCCTTTGCCGTTCATCTATACTGTGTGGATGACACCAAAGAGAGGGAGCAGACAACACACTGCAAGGCAGGGCTGCTTTTCACAAGGACCAGGTCTGGTGGCAATCTCAGGAAGTTCAACGAAAGCAAATGCGAGTCCTGAGTCCCGAGTGGGATAACCTCATGTACAAGCACAGGCTGGGGGACGACTGGGGTCCTGGTGGACAACAAGTCAACCATGGGCCAGCAATGTACTCTGCATGGCAAAGAAGGCCAACAGAAGGTCCAAGGAAATGATCCTTTCCCTTGATATAATACTTGTGAGATCACATCTGGAGTCATGTCTGTCCAGAGTTGGGTTCCCCAGTGGAACAAAAGCATAGACTTACTGAAGGAAGCCTAACAGAAGGTCAGGGCTAAAGCACCTGCTGCACTGAGGAGAGACCAAGCAAGCTATGTCTGTGCAGCCCAGAGAAGAGAAGGCTCAGGGGTGACTTCAGTGCTGTAGGCAACTACTTGGTCAGATGACAAAGAAGCCAGAGCCAAACTCTTCTCAGAGGTGCACTATGACAGGACAAGAGCAAACAGATGCAATTACAACATGGGAAATTCTGATTAGATATAAGGAGAAATATTTTTCACCACAAGGGTGGTCAAACATGGGAACAGTTTGCATGGAGAGATTGTGGTATCGCTCCTTGGAGACATTCAAGATTCAGCAGGACACAGACCTGAGCAACGTGATCCAACTAAACTTGTCCTGAGCAGCAGGATTGACCAAATGATCTCCAGAGGTCCGTTCCAACCTAACTTATTTTTTTAATCTACTGTAAATTTGACACCACCAGAGTTTGTTGGGTTTTGTATTTATTTTTTTTTTATAAACAGGCTACAATGTGTACATGGTGCTGACAAATAACTACAGCACTTCATGCAATGCAGAGTATCCTAACTGGAGACCATCCAGAAAGCCAGATGCAGTACCACTGATCATTATCGCTCAGTTTGCCACTTTGCATGGAAAGGGGGAATGTTTCATACTCTAAAAGATCTTAAATCTCAATGCACATAACATTTATCTGATGTTTTTCAGCATCTTCAGACAGTTACACAAGCCTGAGGCAGTACATTTGCATACAGACATATCCAGATGCCTGTATCAGAGAGGGTAGAGGGTCCTTCTTCTGAATACCTGGGTTTGCTAAACTTGGACTAAATAAGGGCAACAAATGCACAGGACATGTTGTGTGCTACTTTACACTCAGAAGAGAATCAGTCTTTTCAATAAATTAAAGGTTTCAGTGAACATTCCTAGGCATTTCCCCTTGAAAATTAAGCCATAACATTCTCAAAGCACAGAAGAGTTATGAGGCTTTTCTTCCTAAGAAATAGTGTACTGACTATTGGAGTGCTTTATGTATATGTATATACACACACACACACAATTACATATACAGTACTGCAAAAAAAGAAGTTCTCTTCCATTCTTCCTGCAACAGAAATCTGAGATAAATATTTACTTCACATCTTCCTAATGTTTTATGTCTTGTCTCTTTACAGACTATCTCACAGGCTATAAATTGGTGCGGTATTCTGAATGATATTTATTTCATTTTTTCAAGCTGTATCTCAGCAAAACTAAATCTATATAGAGGAGTCAAATATTTATATAATGGGAAACTTCAAAACAAAACACAAGAAAGCAGAATCAGGCTGCCCTGTGTTGCTGATCACAGACTACGAAAGCATAGAAAGAGATTTCTCATTTTTAGGTAGGCCATTTTTTCAGTCTGTTTTAGCTAAGAAATCTGTTGGCATTGTTTAATTATCTAGTCTCCAATATTTAGATGAAGCAAGAAAATGATGACAACCAACTTTATTTTAGGATATGTAAACAAAACCAGAGGCTTATTCAGGCGTTACCCTGCAATGCTTCCCAAGAACATTCATCTTCTAGCACATAGCTGTCTTCATTACACGCAAACAGAAAATGGAAACATCCATTTTCACCTAGGACTTCCACAGAAAAAAACAACTTTAAAATTCCACCCTGTGGTCCTCAAAACAGATTTTTACTCAAGCTTAAATCAAAAGCAATGCATGCTTAAATAGAGAGCTTATTTACAGGAAATAATGAGAGGTAAGATTCCCACATGGGAGTATCAAACCCATCCTTCCAAAATCCTGGCACTCCCCTTTCTCAGCACTCCAGAGGAGGTGAAATCTAATATCTGCCATCAGATTTCCACACTATGAGCAAGGGCGGGTATAAGGAACTCAGAATAATTCAACTGGGAATTTCCCATGCCAGATGGTTTTGCTATGTGTCCCAGTACAAGCAGTGCTGTTACTGGACATGCACCAAGCATTGGAGATCTGGCTCTTCCTGATCTGCACCATACACTGAAGCCTCTGAAGAGAGGACAGAAAATGCTTTTATGGCTTGACCATTTATCATCTCTTTGCCATATGTTTAAAAATCAAAACACTCTTCATAATGTCTCATAGCACGGCCAGAAAGTAATATCTGCCTGTAATATTCTGCAGATTTTAATTTATTACCTAGATTATACTAGCATTTAGTGTCTGCAGAATACTAGAATACTGGTTGCCCTGTATACATACATATATATATATATATATATATATATATGAAAGGATAATTTGGAGATCCAAGTAAAAAAACATAAAGACAAAGTTGTAGGAACGTGAAGGTTGAAATCTCTGCCTCGTTCCTGTCTGGTCATCTCATAAGTCACCTCATGATCCAGCATAGCTGATGATCTCTGCTAAGTTGATGAATGCTCCAGGAAAAGTGCTGGCAAAGGGCATTGGGTTAGTGTTTTAGGGAAGACATTCATATAGGATCTGCCCACGCAGCATCTGCTTTACATATGTGCTAATCCCTCCACCATGAACTCTTATCTACTTTTTAACACGTTTTTTACAGCTGAACAGGCAGATAAGGACACTCAGTTTCCATTATAATACTATTGGTGTGTCCAGATGCAGAAGGTTGTTTTGGAAGCCTAAAAAAAAAGTCTGGAAAAAGGGAGCAAATGGGTGTGGAAAAAAAGGGAAGGTGGAACCTGAGCACTTTCTTTTAACAAGTTTAGCACAAGCATCACACGTCTGTAAAATATTGCAACACGTGGCATCACAGAAGGATGCAGAGCACATACAGTCCAACAGGACACACAGTATCTTAACTATCACATTAGAAAAAACATGACATATAGCACAGAAAAAACCCAGCATTTCTAAGACACTTTCCCACATGTCTTCTTCCTGCTTTGCCAGTGCAACAAATTCAGTTTCTACCCATCTGCTCGGTCAGAAGAGCCCATCAACAGGAAAGATTTCAGCATTATTGACATGGGATGCCCTGGTGCTGCTTCTGGCTTACACCCTTTTGTATTAATATTTCATATTAAAAAAATAATAAAATTCACACAGAATAGCAGCTAAGGCAAACATGATGGATTAAAAGGACAAAATGCATTTTTAAACAGCATTGCCACCTAAGATTAATTTCAATCAACCAGATTCGATAGATAATACAAAAATCTTCCATTTCTCTTGTAATAAGTCTGTCTTTACTATTTTCCTCTCTTGTGAGCATTTCCAGTAAAGCACTTGTCTACCTTCTGTTTAAGATTTAGCTGCCATCAGGTTTACTTGTAACATTATTCTGATAACTTCTCAATTACCAAATGGACCAGGCAGAAATTCAGCAATACACTTAATATCTGTCACACAAACTCACACTGAATGCAACATTTCAGAATCAGAGAGATCAAGTATGTTTTGATGAGACAGGGTCACTTTAAAACCAGCCCTACACTAAAGCTTCATCTGCTCTAAAAGGTTTACCAGACACCTATTATCAGTTTATATCAGGAAAAAAATGGACTTTTAATGGTATAGTTTATGTATTTCTGTCAGCAAATAACACACTATCCTCACAAAAACAAGGGAGGGTTTGCTGGTGCAAACCAGTAATGCAGGAATAGAGACATTTGGGATTTTTCAACTGCACCCCTAGTAGATCTTATCTTACCGGCAAAGCTTCTTGCATAGAGTTAAGTTCAGACTTTAGATATGATTAGTCAAATTAATTTGTGTGATTATGATTGTCTGCTATTCTTCTTGCTAAAGGGTGACACTCTAAATAACAATGAGTGAAATTATGAGCCAAATAACTTGTCCTCTTGCTCAACAGAGTAACTTTATAGGGATGTAAGCCAGCCTTCCCCTCAAATACAGATCCACACCCTCCGCAATGGGATGAACCTTCTGCTGCTCTGACCACGAGTTAGGTGCTTATGCCTAAACTATGCATCAACCCTTCACCCATCTAATGAGGAGAAGTGGAACTTCCAAAGCGGTATTTGCTAGATCTATCTTGTTTATTAGACCTGCATCAGATGCCTGTCTTTGAACGACATGGACTTCTCCACTGGAAAGGCTTATGCCTCTCCACTGAGATGGGAATCTCAGGTGAGGAATCTCAGGTGACTAGTTGGGTTTAAGCATCTCATTTCTGATGCCTGATTTGGAACAAGTTAATTCCCTCCAACTGAAGCACAATTGTAAACAGCATCTGCAGTGGTGTGGCAGACAGCATAAGGATATCCCAACTAAGCCTCACCTTCGTGCTGCCACTCTTGGCCAGCAAGAAGTAGTAACACCATTCCTTCACCGGTTGGCAGAAAAAAACCCCTACTTTGGTGATGCATGTAGAAAGAATGTGAATTACCTTGGTGCCAGTTCTGTGTTCAACTTACTTGAGCAGGTTGCCAAGATTGAAGAGAGCTCGATTGTGCTGAGGGTTTAACTGAAGGGCACGTCTGTAGTAGTCCTTTGCCTCCACCACGTCTTTGGTCAACGTCCCCAGGTTGTTGAGAGCACTTGCATGACGAGGGTACAGTCTAGGAAAAATTAAATATGAAGTTACAGACACTCATTAATTAACAAATAAAGCTGAGGTCACTAATGCTGTCACCACTGCTGTTTGGGACTTGGTAAAGCAGAGGATGTCAGCTAGGAAACACTGTTCTCCCTTCATTTGCCACAGATCCTGGTGGAATCCTGAGGAACCTTTTCAACTCGCAAAGAGATTGTAAATCAGATTTTCACCTACAGTTCCTGTATGCCTCCAGGGCAAAAGGGAACACCAACAGTTTTGAAAGCCCGTTTTACCCTCCAAGCAAAAGGCAAAGTGTCTAAAGCAGTTTGAATACCTTTATTCAAAATGTTTTTCAAACAAACAACAACTGCATTGTCAAAAATATGTTTCCAATGGAAATATGTTTTGACATATATAGAAACCATCACAACACTGCTTAAATTAATCCATTTCATGGGTTTTTTTGTGTTTTAGTTTTTTATTGATTTTCCTACCATGAAAGTGATAATAAAGTGCAGAATGAAACTTGAAATCAGATGTTGAACCATGTTTTCAGGACCAAGGAAAATGATAAAAAAATCTGGAAACAGACTACTTAACATTATGAATTGCCTAAGCTTCTAGTTGTAATTCTTTACCACTTTACATCTACTTGTTTCAGTTATCACACTACATATTGAGCCCAGTTCATCTCTGTTAAACTCTCCATGAATTAAGAAGGACATCATGGTGCATTCAGCTGCTTAAATTCTGAGTTGTGCTCTTACATTAATATTTTGGTTTGAAGGTCTTTCACCAGAAAACTCCAGAGATGAAAGTGATCTAGAGCAAGATTTCGCATCCATGATCATTTGTGTCATAGATGAGTGAAAACTGAGGTCCGTGACAATAAAGAAATAAATCTATGACCGTAGCCCACAGAGGTCCCAGGCAAGCTGTGAGACCAGCTGTGTGAGTACATCTGAAGCTCCAGTATGTAATGGTGCACAGGTGCTTGCTCTCTGAACTCCAGATGATCACTTCATCCATGACAGGAAGGAAGCAGGTTAAGATGGTCAAGGCTTTGGTTTGAGAAGACCTAGTTGCAAATCCCACTGCAACTGCACATCTTCAATTTCAGACAAGGACAAGTCATCTGACATTTCTTTCTCTTAGGTCCTTGTTCATGTAAAAGTGATGTGGATAATGGCATTAAGTCATTGGCTACAACAGCCCAGGATACAGCATGAAGAGGAGCATTTAAAGGAAGAAGGGATTAAGACTATAATATAATCTGACTCTATAGTCTGCAACTGTTTATAATCTATGACTTTACATGGAGGTTTTTTTTTTGCCTGGAGTTTTTCATTATGTCAGTTAAGCACAGACAATCTCAGGGCTGAAGTACCACGAATTACGGAGCATTTTATACACCTCTGCAACATTTGTATCAGTCACATTTTTGCTTCACAGCATGTGATTTTGGCAACGTCTTACTTGGGGATGAAGCTGGGTATGCACAAGGGAACTCTGGGAGAAATGGGCATGCACTGGTAACTAATACAGGATGCTTCCTAAAGCTAAGTAAGAGAAGAGCCCAAAAGTCCTTTTTCCACCCAACACCAAGCCTAGCAGACAAGTATTGCAAAGTCAAGTAGCTGAGGGGAGATCATTCAAGGATGCAGCTACACATGTTCTTTAAAACTTAGCCTATTAAAATTACAAAAGATAAATGTAGTGACCACCACACTCAGTAAGTAATGACTGCAGACTCTGTCAAGATTGCTCCCATACAGATAAGACTCCCATCTCTCAGAGGTAACCACTTCTGTGTCTCCACCCACGTTACCTGCATTCACCACTCAAGTGATTTCTGAAGTTCCCTAATTGATCTTGGCACAGAGGAGCAAAGGGTAGGAAATTCAAGCTAAGACTGCAGTTGGCATAGAAATAGTATCATTTTCCATTACTGAAGCTACTTGGTGAGCCTGACGTGTTTTGGGATGTGAGAAGCTCCCTGAGCTTGGAGAAGCATCAGCACAAGACAAGATGGTGGTGATGGTACAGTCTTGAGTCTTGACCTTGGCCTAAAATCCTCTGTTCATCAAGGTCAAGCCTCCCCAGCTTGAAGCAAGCTAGAAGAAATGCTTTCCACAGCAACAGCAGGGGAGCAATGGAAAGGACCAAGCTTGTTTGTTCTTCAGTGCTTGGGATGCAATGCTGTGTGATTCCTTGATCAGGATCTTGAGTGAAGAATGTCCTATCTACCTTGGGGAAAATGACTGAGGGCTCAGCCTTGTTTCCCACTTCTTCCATGGAAATTTCACATTGTTATGGACAGAAAAAGGTGTTTTTGAGGCTTTTTTCCCCAGTTGGCTATGATAAAAACTGTGCACTACTTCTGTCAGTATTCACATGTAAAAACAGCTCTAATATCTGACATGAAGTCATTTGAGTTATGAGTGGGCAAAAGTATTTCAGACAATTCTTGGGAAAGTCAGAAACAGATTAACATTTTACAGCCCTAAACCTGATGGCTTTGCACTCGAACTTTCAGCAATTAATTCTGTTCTTGGCCTCTGGTGCTCCCATGACATTTTAGGCCCAGGAGATCTGCTTGCACCAGTTTGGAGAGAAATGAAAACTCAAGATTAAAAAAAAGAGCACTGATTTCACCTTTAAATTGCACAGTTCTGACGAGCAGCTCCATAAATACACTTCTGAGCTAAAACCTCTCGACAGCAAATCACAGGATGCAAGCACGTCTACCATGTATCCTGGGGTCTATTTCTTGTGTTTTACATTTATTCATTACATCTCATTGCCCTTTCCAAGAAACACAAGTGAAAAAACAGAAACTCAGCTAGTACAACTTGTCAGCTTAAACCTGCTTAGCATCTCTCCTGAAAAACTTCCGACATTTATAAATTTATGTTTCTGAACAAACATTAAAAGAAAAATCTGAGCGCAGTGAGATAAGGCAGTGGCACTGGGCTTTGCTGTTAGGGTTCTGTTCTTTAGAGTTTTATTTGGAATATTACTTTTTTATGGTGGAAGAGCAAGATGCTACTCAACTGAATTCAGCACAGAGCACAACCAAGCCCTAAAGAGAGTATCACCTCTAGTAAAGCAGCCAGAGCCCAAGCCCATGACCATCCACAGTGTTATACTGTTGACCCCTAACAGCTTCACACCACCCTCAAACAATTCCCAGAGTGGTCCAGGGCTGAGCCCAGACAAGGGTTTGATCCCGAAAGCCAGCTCAGGCTCGTCCACTGTCTCTCAGAGGACCCAAACACTGAATATTTGGAGGCCAATTTATGCCAGTTGGCCTCAGGGCTAGAGAATGGGGTCCAGGCCCTATTTTATTTATTAATGTAGATGCTGACTAAAGGATTAATGGCCTTACTCAAACTATCCTCTGTTCATGCACACCCACTGCTGTTAATAACAGCTTCCTGGGGATAAAACCAGAGTAGAACAAAGCCTCATGGCTGGATTTACAGAGCATCGTAAAACTTGACCACGGGTAACTAATTAAGGCGCACAAGAAGTCTCAAAATGTTTCTGCAAAACCTACAGATACACCATTTGCAAACTGATTTGCTTTTTGCTGTATGTGATCTTTATTTTAATGAATGGTTGCACGCACGATTTTACATTATTGGGAGGTTTGTCTTGTTTTTCAAGACTTTTGGAATTGGTCCAATGATTCCCAATGTGTATCTTACTTATTTTGACCATAAGCAATCTGATGAAAAGATTGTCTCTTCCCCACATGTATTTATTTATTGGAAGGGTCAAAAACACATTACCAGGGAAAGGAGGTCTCCAGTTAACCTGAAAGCTTTTCATGCCACAGTTACAATAATACTGAGAACCCAGACCTTGTTTTACAAACAGCCGGGACATTCTGAGAGGCAAGGAAACAGTTGTTGGAACACAGATACCTTGCTTTACAACTTCTCATAAGAAACAAAGCTCTCTATCTGGACACACACGGAGACGTATTTTCCTCGCCACCACCATTGATAATGGTAACAGTCTGCAGGCAATATCCTTCTTGCTATGCATCTGATTAGGTAGAAATTCCTCTAGGCTTCACCTAATCAAATGCAAGTGCTGCATTATTTATGAAAGCAAGCTGAATTTCATTAAACTTACTCTACAAAAAGCAGTTCATGTAAAAAAGTCACTTTCTCCCTTCTAGAAATCAGAACAATTTTCTTTAAAAACCTAAATTCACAGGTAATTATAATAGAAGTCTTGAAACAGCAAAATTACTTTTAAAAAAAAAAAAGGAAACCAGCCCATAGAAGTGTATTTTAAATCAGACTGGGATTTCATTTCTAAAGAGAAAGAAGTGGGATGTTGCCTTGTTGAAGAATGAATAATTCAAATGATTCCTCCAGTGCTGTATCTGCAATTGTCAGAATAAATTTAAACAGCTTTCCCTTTAACTATTACAGGTATACACTGCACAAGAACTCCTGTTAGTAATTATCCCCACTTATTTTAGGCTAGCAAAATTCTCTCTAATACCACTGAACAAAAGCCTCATTGACTTGTACAGTCAAGAGATTTCCAGTTTCACCAAAAGATACCTGGCATAAAACATATACAGGCATCAAAATGCTGCTGACCATTTAGTTTGCTTTTTAATTTAAGGCTATTACCAGAAACATCAGTTTAAAAATAAATTAAAAAAATAATAATTAAGTGGTCTTGTCTGGCAACATATCTGAACTACAAGACAATTCCTGAAAAAAAAAAAGGGAAAGGGAGGGAATTTGTTGTCATGACTACAACCTATAATCCACCAAGAATTTTAATTGTTTTAATTCAGTTTGAGAGAGACCACTTAAACAACTGGCAAGCTCCACTTGCAGTCCTGCCTCTAAACAGCCTTGGTCTGGAGGCAGAAGTATTCAGGGGACAAAAAGCATTAGCGTGACAACTCCCCACTTGCTCTTAAGAACCATCGCTGTGCAAGGGCAGAGAGCAACAGGGGACGGGGCCAGACTAACGTGCAATTCACCTGGGAAACTACCACGAACAGCACAGACAAGGCTGCAGCACTGCCTTTCAGGGATCCAGGCAGCCCACCGCAGCCACCACATGATAAAAGAGGTTACTGAAAGTAGCCCAGAGCCACCTCTCAGAGCTTGGACAGCCCTAAGATGACACGCGCTGGGGTGACTCTCCCAGATGCCCCAGCCCAGTGCTCAACCCCTTGCCACCCTCCCAGTATCAATGATAAGCCTGTCAAAAATGCCTTTCCAGGGACTTAAAACATGAGTCCTTAAGGTCTGTTTGAAAGCTATAAGCAACACTGGCCATCATTAACCTAACTGCCATGTTATGGCAGCACCAGAAGAAAGAAAAAAACCTGCCCGCATCATCTTGCGCAATATTCAAAGAGGCTCCAAATGTATTAATTTCTGCTAGAAAGAAAAATCAGCAAGCTGGGGAGATAGAACGTGTCTGGGTTTTGTTAATGCATCTTTTGATTAAAGAATGTGTTTAAACTTAGCACTCACAGGGAACACTCCACCTTTGAAGCAGCTTTGATTAATTACCACTGCTGCACCACTGTGAGAAAGCAGGTTGTCTTGCCTCTCTCATGCTAAAAGAAGAAGAGGGGCTGAAGAACCTTAGGATAGACCCCCTCTCACCAGCCCTCCATACCACAGAATGCGTCCCTGCTACCTGCTCCCAGCTTTCCCAGTGCCTGCGTGACCCTGTTGCAAGGACCAGCATCCACTGGCTCACTTCAGCCAGAGTCAGGTCTCAATTACCGAAGCCCAATTACTTGCTGGCAGCACGGCAACTTGATTTTAAGGCATGTTTTGGCCCATTTCAACACATACTGTAATATTTTATTGGCATTGTTCTGGCAAGAAAAGTGAAAATATTACATGAATAATATTTCATCACTGCCAAATTTTTATGCTGCCCATTTTATATTTATTCTGAAATATAATTTCAAGCCAATTTTCCAATTTTAATATTACATCATACTCATTTTCATGTATTCAAGTAAGCTCTCAATAAAGACCTATGTCAGGTTGAATTAAAACTTGACTTGATGTAAATCAGAGACTAGTCATCCTACAGGGAACTATCCTGTGCTGGCAACAACTCGGGCCATGGCCTCACAATAGCGTGGTACCTTGTTCCTCGCTCTACATGATGTGGAGATGTGTAAGTCACGGAGAGAGATCTATGTCTTTCTCAAAAAGACCTTTAATTTGCAGCATTTGAATTCCTTTCATAGAAGGAGAGATGATCCTGCAATATTAAGCAGCAGCTGGTTTCTCTTAAAGAGTTTTAGTAGTTGCATCAATATTTCTTCAAAGCTAACACCCTTCAGCTTGGCAGAAGATTTGTGGAGTGGGAGATCTAATGCTTTTGGGCTCCTTTGAAAGACTCAGGCATAACCTTCTTCAGTGAAAGCAGGAGAAAGCAGCCAGACTCCTGCCTATATGCAGTGCTGCCTGGCGTTGAGTATTACATCATGCCCATTTCCACATACTCAGATGGTCTGGCTCAGGGCTTGACACAACTCTAGGAATAAGACAGGGTATCCCCGCCCCCCCCAAAGCAGTGTGCCAGAACATCCCTGCAGACTCTCAGAACATCCCTGAGCAGCTCTGCAGGTCCCATTAGGTCCCTTGCTGGTTCAGGGCCTGATGGAGGTCCTGCACAAGAAGGCAGCAGGTGCCTCATCATCAGTGCATACAACCATCTCAGAGAGCTGTTGCTGAATGAGGGGGGGGGCTGCTACCCTGCAGGTGCCTTGGGAACCTCAGCCGACCTCAGATGTGTTCTACCATATAGTGCACAGAAGTCACCCGTGTTTTGGCACTGAGCACCTCCAATGGGGACACAGAGATAGTGCTTATCTCTGCCATGTTTCCCACTTGGTCTGGGACAAGTCTGTCTCTCAAGGTCTCCATGCCTTGTCACTGACATGACAACAATAAAACTTCCCTGCCCTGTACTATTGTCTCTCCACTCACAGCGCAAGCCCTCTGCAGTGATGACAACCTCCAGCTACAGTCAGTGGCCAGCATAGCATGATCTTGATCTCAGCTGGGACCTCTAGAGGCCAATTCAATATAAATAGCAAGTGCTGAATCACAGCCAGAGAATGGAGGAATTAAGAAAGATTCTGGCTGTCTGGCTTCTTCCTGTGCCCGGCAGCCCAGTCAGCGGGAACAGCAGCCCGTGGGTGCCCTGTCACTGGCAAACCCATTTATCAGGGTGAGCATCCAAGGCTGTTGGGTTGAGCACAAGGAACAGCAGCTATGTTGTATCTTAACTGTGAGGGAAACCTCTTCAGGACAGAAATGGGGGGGGGGGTGTGGGAAGGAGAGAAGCTGAATAGATTTAATCTGTAAATTGACAAAAGCCCCATGAATTCTTTGAACCTGGCATCAATTAAGGAAAAAAAAAAACAACAAACCCAGCCATATCCTGAAGCATGTAATTTAAAAGACAAACCTGTAGCACATTAAACAGTGTTACAATTTATGAATTTTTGTTACATTTTCAAACTTGGGCAGGAGTAGAAACTTAAAGATGAAGAGGAAAAAAAAGGATTTTAAGTCAAACAAAGTCACATATATAAATAAAAAACAAATAAAGAAAACCTTTCCTGCTAAACTCACATGTTCCCTGCAATGCCGAGGCAACGTGAGGCTATCAAACTGGGCTGCCTGTGTATGCTCTCACATAAAGAATTTATGCAGAATCCATGCAAGTCCCGAAAATGCCAGAAATCACTCAAGCCCAACAAAGAACTAATAATTCACAACACATCCAACGTACAGACGGCGCGAACAGTGCAGGCGCCTCCACAGAGCCCACAGACACTAGAGATACCACAGCAAACAGGAGGCTAACGGGTGAGTTCTTCAACCAAACTGTTACATGAGGGGATGAAACAACAACATAGATCTCAATGAAGCAGATGGGGTGAAATCACACCTGTCATCTCCCAAGGTTCACAGGTGCCAGAGGAAGCTGTACAGCTCCATCCCGCCACCTGTAATCACGGCTGTCTCCAAGATGTCGGGGAGTTTCCTCAGTCTTTGGTGTAAATCAGAGCAGTCCCATTCCAGCATGGCCCAAATTGCTCAAAGGGGCCATTCAGAGGTCTGGGGATAAGCATAGTGCCTCAAGTAGTCTTGCCCAACCTTCACAAAAAGTCTCAAGGTTATCTTTGACAAATGTGCGCTAGGAACCACTTTTTGTACTGACACTTGGTAAGGATCAGTGAAGGCAAGTCTCTGACGATTTAGCATGACAATCAGTGCTACCTGGTCATTCTTTAAGCACAGTTTTCATAGCTACAAGGACAGCAGACTACTGAAAAAGAAATGGCTGTGGGAACAAGTAATTAACCCTTGGATTTGAGGTTCTCATTACCTAAAGTGAAGAGTTTAAACACCTGCAAAATACAGCTGCAAGTTTCTCTCTGCGTAGCCCACAAAAATCAAAACAGATGTCTTGTCCCAATCAGACAGTGGTTTTGCATCTTCATTACGGAAGCATTTTCCATTCCCCAGATTGTTAGCATCAGTCCCTGGTTTGTAAGTAGTCAGAGCAATGACACTGAGGAAGGCTACAAAGCAGACATTCTCACAGCTAATGAGGCTCTTCTCCAAGAAGATGCATTTGAAAAGCCAGCAAGTCCCTGAAGACAGTGTAGAAGGACCTGCCCCCAAAACAGAAGCCACGGTTTAGGAAGGGACCCTGCTTGTAAATACCGGTCTCCAGAGGTGAATTATACATCTGTCCATCCTGGCAGGCACACGCAGCCTCCACTACTGTCAATGCAGGTACAAGGCACACACAGTGCCTCTGCATCAGAGCTCATGGTTGCCTTTACACCAATTTGGTTTTTGAGTAAATAAAAGCCTGTGCCTTCATTGATTGATAGCGGATCAGTAAAAGCAGAAAAACTATGTAGAGGTGGAGCACACCCCAAAACAGGCAGGGATTAGTGCTTTGTAGAGAACAGATTAAAAAATAAATTACACTGGCTGAAGTAATTTGGCCATCATCCCATGCACCGTGTTGTAAAGGCCATTAAGTCTTTGATTCAAATTATCAGGCAGCCTTTTCAGTCATCAGTTATGATTAAATCACTCAACAATTTTGTCTAGCTTCAGGACAGCTACCATACACATACACACGAGCACCAATTACCCTGAAACCCTATCGCCAAAGTGTGATTCAGAAGAACAACGTGCACAAAGAAGTTTCCAACTGCCTGGACACGATCTGCCTCAAGTCTGTAACATCCACTAACACAGGCTATTATGTGAAGTCTCTATGAAGATGTGTCATCAAATGCCTAAACCAGAGGACTTGCTCCAAGGGCCTGAGCTAAGTAACACTAAGTGTCAGAAGGGCACTCAACAGTTTCAGGAGCAAATGCAGCCCTGGCAGTGGTGGTAAAGCAGCGTTGCACATTTTTGACTCACTGTAAAAACAGGCTAACAAATGGTGCTGGTATTTTAATTCTTTCCAGAAATAAATCACAGATGGTATCCAAGGCCACCTGCAGTCCATGCTGAGAGGCATTTTCAAGGCACACACACAGACGCGCACACACATAAAGGGCTACACGAACACAGTTTTTTTACTGCATGGAGAGTGCAATTTGACTGAATTTAAACAACCCCAGATACTGTTGATTTAAGATATATAAAAACCCAGCAGGAAGGTGTGTGGGAAAGCTTAGCAAGAAACCTGAGTCTCCCTTACAGCATTAGGGCTTTATTTCTTAAGTGGAGTGAGGAGAAAGAGCAGCCTTGCTTCCTTCTTTTCTACCCATTCCAGTGATGTTATGAGCCAATTTTATTCCCTCAGTGAAGGATATGGACATGGTACCCACACTGCTTCCTCCTCCCTCCTCCTCCATCTAGCCTACGCTTGAGTACCAAGTATACATAAGCATGATCCCACAACACTTCTTGATGTCACAAACCAGCATTCCCGGTTTCCGTGCTATGAACAATACCCTAAGCTCTATTACTTGCAAGCTCTGCAAGAGCCAGACCACACATGTCACAGTACCAAGTGTTTTCCTACTGGTTCTTCTGCCTCCTGACCCACTCTCTCCTTGTTGCCCAGAGGCTCCCTTCTCTGGAACATGCCACAAGGGAGAATAGAGGTTTCTTCATGGCAGGCTGGTCCCATTCTTGTTCTGTTTGGTCAGCAGCGTTTGGCAGGGCAAGTCCAAGGAGAGCTTGGGGCAATGAACCTGTTGATGGACACATATACACACACAGGCACACTGCAGACGTGTGTGCACTCTCACATACACACACCAGTACATTTACATACAGACACTCACAGTATTATATATGTGGTGGATACCTCCTGCAGGACTCTATACTATCAGGTATCACACACGGTAAGAGACAGTTCAAACACTTGCCTGTGCCTCCCTTGGGAAAGAGCAGCACCCCTAAGAGTAGCTCCAGCTTGCCCTGATGCTTGCAGGGCTAGCCTGAGTCTCTCTCTCCCACCCCCATCAGCCTTACTGTCTGCATTTCTTTCTTTCTTTCTGCATTTCTTTCTTTCTTTCTTTCCTTTTTCAGTCCTCCAATCCCAGTTCATTTCTGTGACTTCCATCCAGCAAAAATTAGTTATGAAGAAATAAGCCAGTTTTGACCATTTAAAATAATTTGACCATTTTGTATAATTTTATGGTCACAGTATCTGCCTTCACACAGAGATAACACTTTTCCCGCACTATTAACTTAAACATGATACTCTATTGACATTTTTTAATTAAGGGCAAATCTATATGTTTTTATATCCAAA
Source organism: Actenoides lindsayi (assembly GCA_025331215.1). Lineage (NCBI taxonomy): Eukaryota > Metazoa > Chordata > Aves > Coraciiformes > Alcedinidae > Actenoides > Actenoides lindsayi. The sequence continues at coordinate 64,658 of WTSP01006113.1, forward strand.
GGTGCAAATATGAATTTTTAGATGTTGACCTTTTGCCAAGCACAGAAATGCAGCTTGAACAGCACAGGACTACTATTAGTACATTTATTCACCCAACTGCAGTAAGAAACCCAGCAACCTCCTGCAGCCCCACCTGCTGTGGCTCACATTGATCTGACATCCATGGGAAGCACAGCCCTGGCAACAGAGAGATAGAAGGTGAAACAGAGTTGCTTTGGGAATTAAAATTTTGAATGAGCGCAACTGTAGCAAGGAAGGTATTTCACACACACCCCCCACCTCTACTGTTAACAGCGTTATTAAAGGCAAAACGCATGTTCATCGAATGGGTTTTACGGCTCTGCTGTTTTTCTCTCTCTGCATGTCAGCTCACGTGCATTCCTGATGAGAGATAAAGAGTCTCAACAGCAACATCAAGCAAAGAAGGCTGGGGAGAAACAAGACAAAAGCTTTGTAACTATTAACAAAATCAAACATGTTTTCATTATCAAATCAGAGTTGTTCTGCATATTTGCGTGAGGTTGCATGACCTCATCTTCTCACTCACAAACACAAGAGGGGCAAGACAAGTTTTAGTTCAGATAGGACCAGCACTGTTTGATCTCCAGGAGCAGGAGGTCTCTGAAATACCTTAGCAACAGCCACCAATCTGCAGCAGAAGCAGCAGCAAGAATGTTAAGGCCAGCTCTCAGAATAGCCATGGTCAACTCACATCTCAGAGTGACCACCTCTTCTGGCCTTTACTTTTTGCAGGAGAAAAACCCCAAGTATCTCCTGGGGTCACTGCCATATGTCAGGCAAACCAGCAAAGCAGTCTAATCCAGCAGTGTGTTTTTCTTGTTTTACTGCAGGTAAGCTGAAAGGTTTATAACCTACTGCTACAATTGCAGAACACCAGCTGTTCATCAGATCTGCTTTATGGGTAGCTCATCTTGCATCACCAACAGCCTCTGCTTCCATTCCTCTTTTAGGAACATAGTGTACAAGGCGTGTTTCCTACGTACACAGAACTTATTTTTTTCTTTTAATTCTCCCCCTTTGCAATTCAAATGTTCTCAATTTTTGCATTTCATTTCAGGTCAGTTTGTTTGCTCTCCCCCCCTGGCTTTTGGACAGCGTCATTAGGTTGCACTAATTACCTAAGCCAAAGTCAGTGTGTTGTGTCACTAGTCCCCAGGCTGGGGGATGAATGAGCTTTTTGACAGGCCACCTGCAATGACATCACCAGGTGGTTGTTTGGATCAGTTGCTGAGTTTGCCTTGGAAACCTCCCTGCAGTTTTGCTGTCAGAGAAAACACATTCTTCCCCTCCATCATTTACCTACCCTGAAGTTAATAGAGATACACCAACACGTGCTACCAGAGAATCCTGCCTGCCTTTGAAAGCAGGAATGGGAGCAGGTGATTAAAGCACCGGGGATCAACCTTCCCAGAATTTTGTCTCAATTGCTATTTTTTCACTACGTAACCTGTGTGCACTTCAACATCCTTTCCCACAGCTATAGGTACAACATCACCTGCCTACTTCACAGGAGCAATGGGTTGCTTCACTAAATAGCTACATGGCAACCGACACTTCTGGCAGAGAAGCAGCATGTAGAAACGCATCATTACATTGGTGGAATGGTAATGGGGAGCAGTTCCAGCAGCTGAGTGTGGACTGACAGGATCACTTTTGTTTAGCAAACAGACTCATTCACCGGAGATCAAGCAGACCTACATTGTAATTTGGCACAAGCTTTAGAAGCAAGCTGGAATGATGGATGAGCCATCATCCACGTGCCTCAGATGGAGCAGGTACGGGGCAATGCTGCTCTCCCTTTCCTGTCTCCCAAAAGCTCTCTCCCAAGCAGCAGTGATGGCAGTCCCTGTCCTTATTGACTCCATTTCCTTATTAATTCCCTCATTGATCTGCTCGCTAGGCAGATACGATATTTTGATCTCCTGTGCTTCTGACGGTGCTGCTGCTGGATTGCAAAGCCTCTTGAGTAGTTCGTGGTTTCTGTAATGTGGGGAGTCTGGATCCACCTGCTCTCACCCTGAGAGCAGACACCAAGCGAGGGGTACCTGGAGGAAATGAGGGAAGCTTGCTGTGTTATCATCCAAGGTACTGGTCTGCCTACTCCCTGATAAGGAAATCCATGGAGTGAGTGGTGCTTCAGCTTCCCAGCTCTTCTTCCATTTTCAGATCAGGCCAGTGACCAAAAATACCCTGAACCATCAAAATCTGGTCAGGATATTACAGCTACTACCTCCTTCTCTCTAACAGTAGACTAACTGGTCTACAATCAGAGCAGCAATTGCACAGCTGGAGGCTGTGAGGGTGGGTAAGCAGCTTGGATGTGAAGTGTATTCTTATCTACAAGATCTGTCTAGGGTCTTCCACTATATCCACCATCACGTTGCCTGTCCCACATCCATCATCTTCTCCACCACTTCAATGCAACCATTGTGTGTAGGCACCTAGCAGAGGCTACAAGGCCGACACACAACCCCAGGCATTTCAGAAGGGGTAGGTCTGAGAGGAAAACATGGGATGTCATTCTCAAGAGGAGAACACCCTATACTTCTTTGTTACACTGTTTTATTACTTATAACACAGGCCCCAAATAATTTCCCTGTGACAGGTGTGGGAATTAGGGGTAAAAATAAAGAAAGAGTGCAAAGAGATGAGGTGGTCGGACCAAGTAACACAACTTCCCAGTGATGGAGTCAGCAGGAAACTCCCAAATCCTGGTCTGTACCTGGTCACACCAGGTCAGGTAGTGAACGCACAAGGTGGGGACAGGAGCTCGCTTTTCAGAAGTGCCAACTCATCCTGAAATTACTGATGCAAGTGGAGCACTAGCATTGGTGCCACTAGAACACTGAGCACCTAGAGAAGAGCATGGCTGGTCTTATGTGGCTCCAAGCCCCAACAAGACTTCAGATGCTCTATAAACAATATCATCAACACAAACCTTGATGTCTAATAAAGTTGAGGAAACACCTGAAATCAGTTCTTAAACCAGACTCTTTCATAATTTAAATACTGCAGAGCAGAAGACAGCATTATAATTAAAATAAATGGGTGCTGGTGAGTTGGAGAAGAGCAAAATCTTTTGTCAGCAAACCCCATTTACATGAACAGAGGCAATGTCAGTAGAAGCCATTATGTTACTCTGAATACTAGCATGTTCACTGTAGGGCTTGGATAGTATTTGTTTGTCCTTCTTTCTTACCTTGCAATGGGATTTTCTGTTAAGTTGGAGAAAGTTCCGAGACTAGCTACAGGCATGATTGAAGGACTGCAGAAACTCACATAACACTGAAAACACCAGCAGCTACATCAGTGAGTTGTATGAAGTAGCAAGTTAAGGGAGGAGTTGATCACTCTATGGAAAACAGACTTTTGGTAATGGGATCTTCAGTGTGGAATCTAAAGGTGTAAACAAATCCAATGACTGGAAGCTGACGTTAAACAAATCAGACTAAAAATAAAGGAGGACATTTTTCAACAGCCAATGTAATTAACCTTCAGTACAATTTACTGATGGTTGTGTTGGGCTTTCCATTCCTGGAAACATTAAAACAAAAGGATGGAGATTTTTCTAAATGACTTCCTAAATGCTCAGCATGGTAAAATGGAACAGGATGGTGCTCAAAAAAAGCTAAGAATCACCTTTACCCACATTCAGACCCTCCTCACTAACAATGAACTCCTGTCCTCCCAGCTTAACCTGGGTGGATTTGGAGCCCTTGGAGAGCCTTTGTTATAAACCTGTCAGCTGGCCAGAAGACAAAACACAGATGTAATTTCTGAAGTTTCCTGCCACTCCAAGTGTCAGGAAAGAACATTTCTTGCACCTCCTGATGTACCCTGCGGAGCTGAGCTCTTCCCTTGCTGTCCATCAGAGCCACTCCTCACCTTGTCTGTCCTTCCCATATATGCTTTAATTCCCAAAGACATGATCTGCATCCTTCTTGTTTGCTTTTCCTTGCCACACCCCACCCCCCTCACCCCTCTTCCCTGCATTAATTCCCCCAAGGTGTTTGTCCCTTCTCCCAATCCCCCAGGACCAGAGGGGAGAGTTTTGGGGAACTGGGGTGACCTGCCTGCTGCACCAAGCGCTGCCTGGGCAGCAGGAAGTGGCTGAGGCCCTGGCTGAGCTGCACTACCAGCACCGGCAGGAGCCGTGAGAAGAGGGATGCTGCTTGCAGGGAGTGACCCCATCCACCCATCATTGGGAGGGTCCTTCAGAGATACCACAGGAGATGTCCCATATTACAGCCCAACCCTAGCCCCAGATTTACCATGCATCTATGGGCAAAGCAATTCAGCCTTCTGCTTCAGCTTGCCCCTGTAGAGGACCACGGTAATGATATTTACTGTTTCTGCACAGAAGCATTTTCAGGATCAATTAGTTCAGCGTTCATGCAAAGCTCTGTGGACAGAAGCCTCAATACAAGTAGTAAGTACCATTATTATTACTGCACTTCAGATGGCTACAGCACTGGCATTTTCCAGGCATGCACCATTAACAATTTACTAAGATAAATGGCCCAGGAACCTGAAAATGCATTTATGACAACTATACCTCCCACTTACCAGTATACATTCAGCTGCATAAATGACAACTCACTGCTCTATGTGTAGCTATGGCAACATTTCTATCTCATATTGAAGTGTACATGCACACACACATACACATAGAGCTGGAGGGAAGCCAGAATACCTCACTTAATGACATGCAAACATTGAGCCAGGGAACTTTCCCAGCCTCTGAAAGCCAAGCTGACCCTGGGAACTGGGGGTGAGGAGCTGGTAACTTGTCCCATGCTTGGTGGGGAAGGGCTGGACTAACAGCAGGCTGCACTGCACAGATGGAGTCCCACCAGCCCACCAAGGGACTTACTTGAGAGCAGTTTTGTAGTGGTAGATTGCCTCAACATTACGGCCCTGGTCCTTCAGAAAATTGGCGTAGTTGTAGTGCACCTTGGCATTGTGGGGCAGGGTCTTCACTCCTGAGCTGCAAAGAGGAACAGAAGCAGGACAGCATTAATGGCCAGGTTACCCCACCTTCTCTGAGGTCCACGGTCCCTTTTTCTGAAAAGTCTGCTCAGATTTGGAGCGCTTTGTCACCTTCTGCACGCTTGCGCCCACACAAATCATGTTACAAGCCCAAGCTTGCCCCATGCACTGGTACACCACATACCCCAGGTGGACATCAATGTGTGGCAGCAATTCAACTTGCCTTGGCCATCGTCACCACAGGCACCTCTAGCACCAACACTGCAACCTACACTCCCTATGGCCAGATCCTTGTGTATTTCAAAATCTGAACTATTAAACTGAAAGGCTCCAAAAAGGCTAATATTTAGAGGGAAAGCATGTAGTACTTTCTGTAACACAACCATAACAGGCTCCCTGCTTAAACTCAAGTTTCAAGAAGCACCTTATGAAAATCTTGATTTAAAACTCAGCTGCAGGTACTCGAAAGAAGGGATCTTTTCCACATGCACCAGCCATTAGAGGGAATGCATAGCATACTCAGAGTACCGACCCAGCACATATGTGCTGCTTAGCGCTGAGCAGAGCACGGCCAGGAGGTGAGAGCTAATGGGAATCTTGCCCTTAGCTGGCAAGTCATAGGCCCTGGCATTATAACACACGACTGAGGACATGTGGCTGCACAGCCACTCCATCCCTCTCTTTTGTCTCCCCTGCCATGTGTAGGTGGGACTCAACTCTTTAAATTTGGAATTAATAACGATGCCACCAAGACAAAAGGAAAAGAGCAAGCATATGTTGATTTACTTGAGAGCAAAGAAAGCAAGGTACACCTTGCACAGCTAGAGGATATGCTGTTTCAAGGTTAAAGAGAGAAAGAAATCACAGGAGCACGTACAACATGAAAACATGTCCCCTGCAAGAATCTAGAGAAATCGGTACTCTGTTTAATGGGGGGAATCCTTTCCAGCACATAAAGAGGGGCTCTCTGAGGTAACGAGAAATAAGGATGGATGAAACTGTTCACACAAAAGCAAAGCACTGTTTCTTGCCCACAAGCAGATCCCTGGCAGTTGCTCTCTTTTCTCCCCACCATTATCTCTGACCCTCCTACCTCAGATAGCAAAAGCAAGGATTAGGAAATTCCCAAGTCTTGTTTCTTTGCCTTACATGTCTCTCCTGTTGAGTTTGGGGGGCATGGAAGTTAATCATAATGAGACAGGGTCCCACACAGCCCCTACAGTAGGGTGCACACCCTCTCCCATGGGGAGTGTGCACTCACAGCCACAGAAACCCCTTGCCAGGGATTTCATTGTAAAAAGGTGCTGGAGAATTGTAGTGGCAAATATGATATCTCTTTGGTTATCTGCAGCCAGCAGTATCAAGCATCGCTAATGCCTACCTGCGAAAGCTTCCAAAGCTCCTCTCACAGCTGCCTTAGAGAGTTCAGTGCAACACAGCCACGGTTTGCCTACTGAAATTAAAAACACACCTTGCATTTGGCTTCCTAATCATCAGGTATTTCCATATTACTTACTGGGAGCACTACAGGAATAAGACATTTTGTGACTAATCGCTGAATTAAATCAGTTAATTGATGCTATTCTTAAGAGAATGATTTTCTATATTAGTTTTCACAAAGATATAGTGCACCAGCAGCAAGTAATATGTGACTGCTATGGCTGTGTTAATTTCCATTGGCCTTGGGAGCTATTAACTACACACTTACAACCTCTGGGCATTACTGGAATATTAATTCTTATACAGAGAGTTTCATTACATCAGCGCCAGCATTACAGGCAGAGACACGGACAGGCACTCAAAACTGCTGTTTTCTAGAGCTACATGCAATGAGTTGCTGGCTCTGCTACAGCCCCTGCTGAAACAGAGCAAGCTGAGTTATCAGTGAGGAGTACGTTACACATGCACAAGCACTTCAGTTCCAGTGAGATACGGTTTTAACAGTAAGAGGCATATGTTCAAATATTTTCATTCCAGGCTGTTTCCCTTAAAGTAGAATTTATTATTAATCCCACTGGTTCCATTTATTAAAATGTCACTAATAAAGCTTCTTTCATTTGAGAGGTTCTGCTGGAGGTTGGGGTGACATAGGAAAGGCAGAAATCGGTTTGGGTTCTTACGATGCTTTCTTCTGCATCGCGCTGCATCACACTCCCTGACCCATTTATTCTCCTCGCACGGGCAGGGGCTGTTTCATTTTGCAAATGGATGTAGCAGTGCCTGAGCCTGCTCAGAGTCTCTGTGCTGTGGGAGGTAGTAGCAAACACAGAGCTGGATGCAGAGGGGATTTTTTAGGAGAGTTCAGGCAAATACTCCTGCTAATTGATTCTTGACCAGCCAAGAACACTGTTTCCTCGCTGACAGACGAAACAATAATGTCCATAATGAAAGCCAAGCAGGAAAGGGTGGAGTATAAATAACAAAGCAGAACACAATGTTTTTCCAGTTCTGCTTCCCACAAGACACCAGTCTCTCACAGTTTCAGTATAATTTTCCAACGTGCTTTTCCAAACTCTTTTATTTCCCTCTTCCCTAGCCCAGCACATATGTGCCCTTCTGAGAACCTATGGAACCGATCTGGCTCCAGTCAGAAACAAGCCCATGGAGATCGGACGTCACTTCTCCAGAGGATTTCCTTCCCTGTCCTACTTCTACAACACTAGTAAATGACATAAATGGAAAATAAACAACAGGCAAAACCTTTTATGTAACACTTCCTCTTCATGCAAAGGCAAAAGCCTATTAGCTGTAAATCAGAGAAATAAAATACCACTGGTATTTTCCAACCTCGAATATCAGCATTACCCAAATCCCACTTCAGTGGGATTCAGACTTCTCCCAAGGCTCCTGTGACCCCCTCTGTTATTTTCCTGAGTGTATGTTCTGCTCTGCAAAGTGACTGGGTGTAGGGTAGAGGCTTCACTGACTTTCTGTGATTTTCACATGAAAAGTACTCAGTTTACAAGGAAATGAGGCCACTTCTGCCTCAGCAGGAGCCCTGGGAGACCAGTGGGGTTTCCTCTGCTTTGGGAATCATTATCTTCAATAAAGGTTCGCTACAGCAAATTATTCTCTGAATGACACAAAACAACTGCTTTCCTTGGCTTCCTACCCTTGTATTGATTTCACAGGTATCAGTGTTAGGCCATATTACACTGTTCTTTAGAAGATGCAGAAAATGCAGTAGGACTTGCTCTCCTCAGCTGACCTAGCATTCAGAATTAACAAAATAACCCAGCAGTGAATGCCACCTTCAGGGATGGGCTGGTTTTTGCAAATTACTGAAGTCAGCAGACCTGACTTGGGAGGAAAATCTGCTGACTAAGAAAGTGCCACTTTTTTTTTTTTTTTTTTTACCACAGTTCCTTTGCTGGTTACAACTGCATTTCTAGGCACTGTCACAAATGCAGGCAGTGCATGCAGATGCTTTCCAGGAGCGACAGGAAACATGGCAGCTTGACAAACCTTGAAAATGTTGGTACAGCGGATGCAAAGGTTAGCCCACAGCCCTCACCTCCCTTTCTCTGGCTTCAGACATTAACAATGAGCACAGCTGGAGCCTGCAGAACCTGAAGTCCTGGCCTGTGCAAGGGTAGTTCCTTAAATAATGAACAAATAAGCCCTCCCTACCCACCTGCCAATACAGTAAGACAAACTGTCTGGGGTTGCTTGAGATCTTCTGGTGGAATAATACGCCTCAGGTATCTCGATCACTACATATCTGGCTACTTCTTGTACTTGTGGTTCATTTGCTTCTCATTTAGTCCTTGTGCATCCACTTGTGCACCAGTGTGTCAATGCCTCATTTCCTCAGGCAGCAGCATCCTCCCCTACACTGCTCCTTTCAGCCAGGGCCCGGCAGGATCGCTGCATCCAGAGAACCTGCCCCCTCTGCTGCAGACTGAAAGTCAGGATGGCCCAGAGATGTCAACAGTGCTGCCACACAGTGTCAAAACCTTGAGAGCAGGACAAAATGGAGTACAGGCACAAAACTAGTAACATGCTGAGTAAACAAAGATCTCCTGGAGCAGTGTAGAGAAAGCATTTACAACAGAACAGGCCTCAGCCAAGGGAGATCGAGACAGATGGACCCTGAAGAGACACACCCCAGCAAATGGAGGTGAAGAGAAAAAAAGTAAGAGGGGTGAAAAAGCAGTAATTAAAACAGCAACTGGAGAAAGAAGAATGGAGAACTAGGAATGGGAGTATTCTCTCAGCACATACTAATTAGGAAAAAAAAATAAAATTCAACACACACAGTAACTGCCAAATAGGTTGATTTGTATTTCCTTTCCCACATCTATAGAATTGTTTTGTTTCCTCATTTTCCCTCATACTTCTTTACTGTTTATCTCCTCTTCCTGATCTGTCCTTTGTAATTTATTGCTGTTGCATATGCCTCCATCCACTTCTCCCTCCTCTCCTCATCAGCCTGTATACAGCCTCCTCCTTCTGCCCCAAAGAGGAGATCTCCCACTCCTGGGATGACATTGTCTTCTTGCTATAGTGCTATTCTTTTGCATTTCCCACCAAGAAGAGTTCTACCATACTACAGACTCACAAGGGATGCAGAACAGCTATCAAAGCAGATCTTAAAAGGAAAACAAAAAGTCCAGTATGATTAAACAGCATAGTAAAGAAGGCTATGAGAAATAAAAAAAACATCCTTTAAAAAGTGAACATCACAGATATAGAAGGAAAAAGGAAAAAGAATATAAGCTTCAGCAAGTTAAACATAAACCATAATTAGGCAGACCAAAAGACATTTAAGGAGAAACTTGCTAATGCCATCAAAGCAAATAATGGAATATATCAAATATAGGAAACCTGCCAAAGATCCCCTAAGGCAAATAGATGATGGAGATCTAAAAGTAGTGCTTGAAGAAGAAAAGGCCATGGCAAAAAAGTGAAATGGATTATCTGCACCGGTGCTCACTACAGGGGAACTAAGGATGTTGCCACATAGGAGCCGTTCCTCACAGGGCCAAGTCCGTAGGACTGTCTCGAACTGAAGTGGCAGTAAAAGAGGCTTTAAAACAAACCAACAAGTACACCAATAAATCCACTGGACCTGATGATATTCATCCAAAAGAAGTCAAACATGAAGCTGCTATTTATTAGCTGTGTTATGTAGCCTATCATTTAAATGAGACTGGCACTAGAGAAATGGGAGCTGATGAATGTGACGACATTTAGCTCCAGGGGAGGGATCTGGGGGGCCACAGACCAGCAAGTCTGATTTCCATTCCTGGTAATTTGGGAAAAAACATAATAATGCTTGGTTCTAGCAAACTTCTGGATAGCTACAATCCAGCAGAGAAGAATTAACCTTGTGTTTTGCAGAAAGAAGTTTGTTGGACAGGCGTGTTGTTCTTTAATACACTCAACAGGTACATGGTAGTGAAACTATGGAAAGTTTTTATGAAAATCCAAATACAGTCCAGCCAGTCAGAATCACATACATCAATGTTGTGCATTTCAATGCTCAAAAAGGCTTTTGATAAAAACCCCCACTAAAGATTCTTAAAGGAATCATGAAGAGAAAAGGTCCTCTCCTGAATCAATACCTAGTTGAAAGACAGCAAGCAAAGAGCATGAGCATGTGAACAGTTTTTACAATTGGAGAAGACTGCAAGCAGGGTTCCCAAGAGACATGCAGTGGCATCTGATCTGCTTCACATGTTCACAAAGGCTCTTGAAAAGGAAGCAAACAGGGAGGCGACATGTTTGCTGATGACACTGATGTGAATCACACCACGGGCAGTAAAGCTGCCTACAGGTTGTTGCAGAAGGCTCTCACAGTATTGAAAGATGGGCAAGAAGATGGCAAATGAAATGCAATTTGGTACAGGCATGAGTATCAGAGAATGTGTACATACACACACACTCTAAATCTGCATAAATCTACATACAGATTGATGTGTACAAACCAGACACTTCCACTCACAATAGGTATCTTTGAGTTCATGTGGACAGTGCTGTGAAAATATCACGCAATGCATAGGAGGGGTCACAAAAGGCAAGCAGAAGATCAGGAATTAGTCAAAGAGAGCAAAAAGCAGAAAGCAGTTCTACATTACTGTGCTGCATGTATCTCTTTAGTCTTCTCAAAAGGATGGATTAGAGTTTGAAAGCATCCAACAAAGACTGATGAGCAGGATCAGAAATTCAGAACAGCTTCCATATGAGGAGAGTTGAAACCCAATAGATTCCAGTGTTAAAAAGAGATAGCTTTGGTTGAGGGCATGGGGGTAAAGGCGTGGAAGGCAAAGGACAAGTGACAAGCTGATTGTTACTCACTACTCATTCAGCACACCAGAACTAGGGGACAGCAGACAAGAGGAGCAGGCAGAAAGCTCATAGCACACGGGAGGGAAATCTTAGTGTGCACACTGTGTAATTCAACAACAGAGCCCAGTGCACAGGATGCTGCAGAAGCCAAAACTATAAATAGATACGGAAAAGCAGTTAAAGACATTAATGGAAGAAAAGTCCATCAGTGGTTGTTAAAAGAAAAAAAAAAAAAAAAAAGCAAGTAACTCCTGATTCAGGAAGTCTTTAAACTGCAGATTACTGCAAGCTGGGAAAGAACTGGAGAGAAGCATCACTTGCTGGCCCTGTTCTTACATTGCTTTTCTAGGCATCTGCTGCTGATTGCCCCCAGAGGCAGGCCGTGACAGGAGGTGACCAGGAAGGAGGACACCTATGCCCTTTCTCCTCCAAAGCACAGAGCAGTTCTCTCTCCTGGAATTGTCTCCAAAAGACCTGAGCTGAAGAGCAAGCCAGTTTGACCCAAGCCACCTAGCCCTGTGTACTACTCTGGGCAGCAACAAATCTCTACCTTGAGGCAAGGTGTATTAGCTCCAGCTCGGTGCTGCACTGAAGCAGTGGCATGGTTTCTGAATTTGAGCTGGTGTGTAGATAGTCACTTTGCTTTGAAAAGATGTCAGATGGTCAGAAATATAATCTTATCTTTCTTTCCTGAGACTGACCCCCTTGCACCCTGTATCATCCCAAGAGCGCTCCTTAGTAGGAGATGTGGTCCTGTCATCTGCTCCAGTTTGACTTCTTCATTCTCAAAGATGGGTGACCACAACTATATGCAGTGTGATACCAGATGATGCCTGCAAGGTCGCATATGAAATTGCCATCTTCCCACTCTGCTTTCAACAGCAGAGTCATCCAACTTGGAAAGGCTTTCCTCCGAGCAGCCACCGTTAGGCAGAAGGGTTTGAACTGGAGGTGTGCTTCACGGGGATTGCTGCACGAGTCCAGACTGGTCACCATGGCTGCTATTGTTTGAACAGCAAACAGTATTTCAGGGAAATGGGCAACGAATCATGTTGGAGTGAAGAAACTCCTATTCCAGATTTAAAAAAGAAAAAAAGAAGAAAAAGAAAGCAAGAAAAAAATCCCACTAACAGAGCTCCAAACACTTCATAGTGTTTCCAGAAGACCGAAGGGTACACATAAAAAATAATTTCATACTCTTTAGTGCTGCATAAATTAAACTTTGCTCTGGCCAATAAGTTAGAAAATAAAGCTAAGCAACCCGTGTGCAGATCACCTGCGCTTCTGCAATTACTTCACAATTAGACAACTGCTGAAAGCAGCTGGAGGCAAATGCAATACATTTGCTAGCAAAACACAAAACGAAACAGTCTGTTTCAGTGAAAAAAAATCCAAAAAACAAACCCGACATATAAATGAGGTTGTAAAGAGAGATGTTTGGCAAAGAGTAATCAAATAAAATGAAATATGGTACATTAGGTTTGGCACTTTATGGCTTTTCATTTTTGTCATTAAGAACATTGCTATAGAAAATCCAATATGTTCAATAGTGTTAGTATGCTGTTCTGGAAGGTTGCAATAAACTTTTGCTATGTCTTTAAAAAGAAAAGTGTTACATTATTGGTAAATCTACAGAAATGAAGTTATTTAAAAATAGCGTGTCTCAAAAATGCAATCGCCAGAACCAAAGTTTGTGCATAAGCATATAAAGTGCTGACACCAGGTTCTGCATAGTTGCCAGAAAACTGAAAGTAGGTGTTATTTTATAATAATCAAAATGTTAATCACAGCAATGCATCAATAGTAGGACCTGTACTCAAGAAGCCTATTTCATGTAACAAACTTCTTTTAAACAATATAAAAATGCAAGTGTTCTCCCGTGGTCACTCATACCTGAAAAGGGATTCTCGTGACAGCCAGATTTCGTTCTGTTTCACGGTCTTCCAAGAGAAGAGCAGCAGCAGTAAAGCAAAGAGGGTCAGAACTGTAATTCTCCACTTATTTAACCATGTAGACAGCTTTTTTAGACCATGGACAAAAAGGATGCAGTACCCCATACTAGGGAAAAGAAGAAAAAAAAAAAAACAAAGGAAGAGAAACAGGTACCAAAAGTTATATTCCGGTACTTTGGTTTATATGCAAGACTTTTCGGTATTGCATTTATTACACAATTACAGGGGTCTTTGAATTAATTGTATTTTCCAGGCTAACAAACTCCAATTCACCAGCAGTTTTCCTCCAGTCACTACACAATTTCCAAATTAATCTAAATGATAGGCCCAGATGCCAGAAGTACAGTAGCATACATAATGCCACCCAGCATAATGGTAGCTTACACCAGGCTGTGGAAGGCAGCTGCTTTTCTGAACAGTAAGCTAAGAAAGCATCACGTAATAACAGTAATACTGAGCGCTACTGGAGCAGTGTGGAAGCGAAAAGCATTGTAATGCAGGGAAGCCTCTAAACAACCCCAGTGGTGGCCGCTATTCATTCTGGTTTTCAAATTGTGAAGCTGAGGCAGGAGAGCGAGCGTTGTAGCACACACTACAGCAGCAGCAGGTGGCAGAGGCCAATATCAGAAGGCAGGAGTCCCTGCCTGGGTCTTGCACATAGAATCACAGAATTGTCAGGGTTGGAAGGGACCTTAAAGATCATCTCGTTCCAACCCCCCTGCCATGGGCAGGGACACCTCTCACTAGAGCAGGTTGCTCAGTGCCCCATCCAGCCTGGGCTTAAAAGCTTCCAAGGATGGGGAGCATCCTGAGCACAGGCCTTGTAATGTTTGATTGTTTGATTGTTTGAGTCATCATTGGATTAATCGCTTTGAACTCAGCTCCATGGTGGCTTTCAGCTGAGCCAAGTGAACTCTGCAGCTCCAAGACCTGGTCCTACCTTCCCTCCAGCTCCCAGCTACACCTCTCCACCGCCTGCCTTGGGCTGGCACCAACAGTTGGCTGTCTGTTTGTCTGTCTGTCTGTCTGAGATAAACTGTAGGAAGCCATCCCACTGGAAGACAGCTTAGCAAGATGGGAAAAGGACACCAGGTTAGCTTTCCCTGCAGTCTGCCCTAGGCAGGCTCCTGTGCCTTAGTACAAGAGGTGAAGCAGAATTGTGAAACCAGGGAAGGAAGATGCCACTTTTTGACAGGCCCCCTTATTTCAAATCCCACAATTGTTTTTTTCCCTGTGGACAGTTGACCTGTACGTCGCAACTCGTGAAATACTGAAAGTGCTGATGTTTGCTGAGGCTGATAAACCTCAGAGTGCTCATGTATGTCCTCTGTTCTCCTTACAAGAGTCTCTCCTGGCAAGGGAAACTATAGCACTAAGCGGCCATGGTAATTTTGCAGCTTCTCAGTCTAAAGGCATAAAATACTACACAACTAAGAGTATTTTACGTATGGTTTCTGTGAGAAAAAAACAGCACTCAAGTCCCTGATCTGGCTTCTGTAGCACAGAAAGGAACGATGCAAAACAACCCTTATCTAAATCCTTTGGACAAGCTGAAGGAACCAAAAGCCCCATCCACTCCTGTGATTTTTTGCCGGGGCTGGCTGGGACTGCAGTTTTATAATGTAGTTATTTGTTGGCTAGATGGGAGCTGCCATCTTGATATTCCTCAGTACAGCAGCTTTTGAGCTCTACCAATCGCAGTTCAATTTTCATTAGCATTCCCCACATGAACAGCTCTGTTTTCCCACTGCCAGGTTTCTATGCGTCCCAGAAGGTGAGTTTACATAATGCCTGTCTTATTAAACAGTATTTTGGGTTATCTTACATAAAGAGAAGACAAATATCTCAAATATTTAGTTTCTAAATTCCCAAATCTATAGGTAATTATGCACCTAATACACTTCAGCAGTCCACAAGCTTCAAGATCCCATGCTAGAGGTAAGTGTGTCCTCAGGTTCATTTCAGGGCTTAGTGCCTGATTATATGTTCTATTTTAATTAATTCCTTAAGCCACCACCATCAAGAGGAAGAAACTAGATCAGCTGAAAATGAAATTAAATCAACGTGACACAGAAGTGGCTTTGCATAAGAGGAGAGGAATCCAAAGGACAACGTAAGACTGTCTAGTTTGATGAGTTTGAGAACTCATGATGGACAAGCAACTCTGCCTTTCTGCAGCACCCTCCTTTTCCTTATACACACATCCCTCTCACATCTACATGAGTTTTGATAACTTCAGTCATCAGTGTAAAGCTGACGCATAAACATAAAAGTCAGAAAGAGTGCAAAATGAGAGTCCAGAATTGGAGCCTGGCTCTTTATCTGTTCTAATTCTTGCACATCTGAAGTGTTAACAGCTTGTGAGAATCTGCTACTGTAAATCAGTATCAAACGTGTTGTCTCTGCTTTTAAGCAGGATGGGATTTGAACCTTTGCTTGAAGTGAGTGATGTCATGCCTAAGGCACCAAGAAGCCTCTCCTGTCTATATATACACAGTCACATTAAAATGCTTCAGCTAGATAAGATCCCTTATGGTGTACATACAATACATGATTTCTAAGTCACCACAACACATTTTTATCCCAGAGGCACTACAGATGGGATCTAGTCTCCTTCAGAATAACTACCATTTACAGAATTATCCTACATCACAAAAAACCTACAGATGGTCTCTTATTCCTCCACCATGTCACTACTATGATCCAAGACAGTCTGTAGCGAGAATAAAAAAGTCTCCAGATCTCCATAAACAGAGCAACCATTTATATTTGTGCCTCCTAGTGCAGACAAGCAGACCCCCACTGATCTCAGGCAGGATACTCTTATGAATAAATGGATTTTTTCCTTTTTCTGGGCTGGTTTTACCAACACTTCACATTCCACCACTTTCTTGATTTATTATTTGTGGACACTTAAGAAAATTCTTGAATGTATCAGGGTCTTCTGTATAAAAATAGAGGTATGAAACTGCAAAACAACAGAGCAAGATGCTTTTCTCCTCAGGCTCTTACAACATTATTCCCCTCAGTGTAGTCCATTTCAGGTTTCAGTTCCTGATACAGTACCTGAGTTGGAATAACCCCAAGAAACAGCTCAAACTGACTAGGTAGCAGCTTGGCGAAGAAATAAAAAAGGATGTGTTTGTGGACAAGTTGAACATATGTTAACAGGGTGCTTTTGCAAAAGTGATGGCCAATTGCATACCAGGCTGCATTAGCAAACCATCACCAGTAGGCTGGAGGAAGTGATTACTCCTTTGTGCTGAACACTCATTAGGCCACCTCTCAGTGCGGTGTTCAGTTTTAATCACTCTTCAATACAAGAAAGTCCTTGACAAATTACAGTGGAGGACCACTAAATGATCAGAAGACTGAAGGACAGGATGTACCAGGATGGGTTGAAGGAAATGGGCTTGTTCAACGAGGAGAAAGGAAGGCTTAGGGGTATATTTATTGCTCTATTACCTGAAGAATTGTTATAGAGAAGACAAAGCCAATGAGGTGTGCCGGGAAAGGATAACGGCAACAGTCCCAAGTTGCAATTTCACTGCTGTGTTTTCTAATGTTCTCACTGGTATCATCCCAAACTCTTCAGCTCTGCTTTTTCCTTTCAGTGGATCCCTCTAATAAATCCATCTGGATGTGGTCTGTGAGTTCTATGCAACAAGATCAAAAATCAGTTCTTATAGTCAAGTAGAAAGGACTTCCCCTGCCTCAGCCTCTGGTTCCTCCTTGAGCTTTCAGGCATGTCCAAGTCCCTTTTTATCCCATACTTCAGGAAAATGTTACTGGCCACGTGTCAGTACTGATGTTCCATGATTCCCAGCTGAGCATGTGAGAAGATGATACAAAGCATTTGTCATCACAGTTTAAAATGCTTTTGCTACCTCGGATCTTCCTAACCTTCTCAAGAAGCTCTTGCAGACAATTTCCTTTCTCCATAAGGATCATGTAGCAATGGTCAAGGCTTTCAGTCACGGACAGGAGGGTGGTAGGTACTTCAGAGAATGTGTATGTGAGGTGGGATAGGGGGTCTCCTTGTGTCGTGAGAGGAGGTTGTTGAATGGTCTCCATTAGCTGTTGCACAACTGGGCTATTCTCATCTGGTAAATAACAAAATGTCTCAAGCAAATGGAAATGCAGGTAACGGATTCCTGTGATCACCATATTTTTCTGAAATAACATCAGTCCACATCAATCACAGCTTTCATTTGTTTCATTTCATTCTGGTTTCTCTTTTTTTTTTCTTTTTTTTTTTTTTTTAAGGTGAAAAGTGCAGCTGAAGTGACCACTGGTGAAATTAACTTTACACAGTAAATTACATCTGCACTATTTTTAAATACGCTGCTGCTGGTTTAAATCAAACTACTTTTCCTTCAGTGTTCTTAATTTTATAAGTGCTGTGCTCCAGAGCTTTCTATTAAGGAAAGTGTTTTACAATGAGTCTTAAATAATTTGAATATCTCTTTTCTGAAATATATCCCTTTCCTGGAAGAATTTTTGTCAGTATATGTCTTCTTGGGAAGAAAATAAACCAGAGAAAGTATTTTATTATTCTATACACAGTTTTACAAGAGCAGGAGAAAATGTGCAACAGTAATAATCTCTGTTCCAACAATCTAAGGCAGATACTAAGAAAAATCTATAATAACATGATTTGTCTTCTTCACATCCCTCTCAACTGGAATGAAGTTAAAAATAAAATGAAAAACAGGAGACATGTCTTAGCCCAGATTGATGGGAAGGATGTTGCATTTGTTGTCAGTCTGAAGCCTGCTTGGCTTCAGCTAGTACTTCTCCGTCCACGAGAAAAGGGACTTGGAGCCTTGGTATCAGCACCCTGATACTGGAGACAGAAAAGTGAATGCTGCCCAACTCCCCTTCACAAAAACTTCATGACTTTAGTGTAGACTTCGGCAGCTGCTCTGACATGCCAGGAGTTTGTCCTTTCCATGAACAGAGGACAGTCTAATCAGATTCTCCAGCAGTTACCCTCAAAGGCACTGACCAAAGTAGCAACAGCACAACACAGGTCTGAAAATGGCCTGTGGGGAATGGGTTGAACATGTTATTGCTGCTCTCTCTGAAGGAATTTAGCTGCGATGCAAAGAGGACACAATGCAGTGGCAGTAACACCATAGTCTACATGACACACCTTCTTTTGGTAAGGCCCCACTGTTCCTGTAAATCAAACTGGGAGTGCACTTAAGACTATCACCCCTACAGATTTCCCCAGGTCTGTTAGAGAAAGTAGGTGATGTACACCTTTATCTCACCAGATCCTATTGAGCTCCTTACTAAACAGAGGAGGAGAATGAGATGAAGTTCAGTGTGACCGTGTTGACATGCCACATAGTTTTCCACCAAACGGTACTAAAAAGCATTTCTTTATTCTGTAATATGTGATACAGGAAGGAGACCAGAAGAGACAGATATGATAAACAAAACATGGCTCAAACCTAAACAGCTGGAAAAGGATCTCCATGAAGCATGCCATGCCATGACTGAAACAGGTTAATGTCATTGGGTTGTACATCTCCAGCCCTCTAAGGGATGGGTGGATGGTAACCATCCCTTTCCAGTCTCCAGTTCTACACAGACAATGCAGTCAAATCAAACCCAGTCACTGATTTAACCAGATACAGAAGTGCACCCAAGATTGCAAGATGGGTGAGTGCAATGACTTTGTGCCTTGGTGCTCTCCTGCAGTCACTCCCTGGCCCACTTTCTCCCCGGAGAGCACTGCAATGAACATTAAGTCTGCAATGACATCAGGGGCATGCCATGACAGCAAGAAATGCCATGCAGCTATTTGTGCTGCAGTAAAGAGGACGCAAATAAAAATTCTAGGTATAAAGTATGAGATGCAGTTTCTTCATATAAAAAGTCATATTAATATTATAATACAATAATGTTGTTTGATTTATATAGGAAGCAGTGTCATTTCTAGAATAGCTAAGTAACATACATGGAAGGAACCTGAAGCCAAAAGAGTGCAAACTGACAAAGGAAAGACCTAGAAAGATGACAGCAGTTTCGTCTGTCTCTGTGTTAGAGATTGAGCACACACAGTGTCCTCTGACACAGTGACTCGCCTCAGAGGAGGTGAGACCATATCTCATCGCAGCAGTGGGGGGCTGTGGCTGCACAGTTGCATTGATAAGATGTAAGACTGTGCAAGTGCCATTGGAACACCTCCTAATGATCATATCAAAGCAGGACAAAAATAAATCTGGCTCCTGGGAAATTAGAAGACAGGTCCAGTATTTGAATAAGTGGCAATGGTTTTCTGGGGCACAACCAGCAGATTTTCAGGAGCAGAAAACCTAA
The DNA here is from genome assembly GCA_025331215.1 of Actenoides lindsayi. Lineage (NCBI taxonomy): Eukaryota > Metazoa > Chordata > Aves > Coraciiformes > Alcedinidae > Actenoides > Actenoides lindsayi. The sequence continues at coordinate 84,241 of WTSP01006113.1, forward strand.
ATAGGAAACTGTTCCCTCCCTCTTTTAAGCAGCTCCTATGGAAAGGCTCCCTGGGCTTACTCTAACCAGAGACAAAGTTATGCCAGGTTATATCCAGAGCAACAGCAGGGCAAATCCAAGTAATTCAGCATCATGCAGGGTCTAGTAGAGCACAAAACATGATTACAATCCAAAGTGTTTATTCATGCTCACATTGCACAACTCAGATGTTTATACCAATAAACATCTCCTTCCTTCTGCAATGCACATGAGGTTCTGAAGTCCCTATTTGCTTTAAAGTTCTCTTCAATAACAGTCAAAAAGAAATCAGTTTACAGCTTTATGCTCCAAGTGATCCAAATCCTAATTATTCTGATGCATTTGCTAATAGAAAATTGAGTTCTAGTGATGCTAGTGGTGCTATGCTGCCCCTCCATGAACGTAAACAGAAAGATAAACAACAGCATGATATTTCATAGCAGTAAGGGGGTCATACACCAGTATACTTGTTGTATTATGTAGCACACTACATCTAATTTTTAGTGTCTATTAAAACATATAACTATTTCCCGATGCTTTTGGATAGCAAAGTGCAATTGAAAGGTTGGGTTTAGAATGATTTTTAGATATGCTGTTACAGAAGATACATTAGCAAACACATGCTAAACATGTAAACTGGCATACTCAAGTGACTCTACAACCCAGTCTGTCTTGTTCTTCTATTGATCCTTTTTGTCTAATATTTTCACTTTAACTCCATGAGCCTAAATAAATAAATAAACCCTTTGTTCTAAGTTTGTCTAGTGCTCACACAAGAAGCTCATGAGAAAGACTCCTAAGTGCTCATAGACAGCATTGAACTACCAGTAACTGTACTGAAACTGCAGTACTGTGAATGCCTATAAATGTCCTTTTGAAGCAGAGATGGCAATGGGTTTGGGGAAGAAGGAGGACTGGGTTTTGAAGACACACTGGAAATGCTAGTCACTATGGTCAAATGACCCACCCACCCTTCAATGGCACATGGGTGGTGAATTCTGGGTACTCGGTAGGTTCCCCTGTCACACTAAGTCTAACCAAAGCCTGCCACTTCCTCTACTGCCTCTGCTCCAACAAAACTCTCCCTTTTTGCTGCTGCAATCCACTTCCCTCTAAAGATCCCATGGGGACTTCTGGTGCTCATCACCATCCAGTACACTCCAAATCCTTACTGTGCCCACAAAGCCTTTGCGCAAAAGAAAACAAATGCTGGTGGTAGCTGATGTGTCTTCCTAATCAGGAAAGGGAAGATACTTCCTATGCATTTTAGCACACTTGTCATTACATCATTTTACATCAACTCTGCATTTGGAACTCCCTGAGAGATAAGCAGTTGGCAACATCTCTGGGTATGGGCAGGATGGGCTTCCCTGTCAATTTTTTGCCAAAAGATATTTCTCCAAGAAGAACTATCAAAAAAGCTAATATACTGCTAGACACAAACCAAAAGAAAATGTTTTCCTGCTAGAAATGCTGTAAGTAATCAAAAGTGAAAGAGGACAAAAAACCACTGTACTTACTATGTGTCGTGCTGCAAACACTCCATCAACTATTGCACAACAGAACGCTGCTACCACGCCAAAGCTGATAAACACGATGGAGGCTACTAACTGAGAAGAGAAAAACAGATTGAGTAATGTTTTCAATATAATTCTTTAAGTAAAACAATTACAGTAATTTTTCTAGTATTCTTAAACGCTGGTTCCCCCTGCTGTAATTCACTTTAGATCAGTGTGCCAGGATGCCAGTCACGCACTAGAAAGAAGGCAGAACTTGATGCTGAGTTGACATACCTTGAAATCTACTAGAAAAGCTTAAATCTTTCTAGAGAAAATTAGGTCAGCTGTAAGAGTTATTAAATTCAGTGGTGATTTCTTCTAAATCAACTTATTTAATAAAACAACAGCAGTGTCCACATGGAGCATGGCAAAGAGCCACGTTCCTGTTGGCTCACATCGATCTCTGGAGCTTTTCTACAGCAGTAGTAGTTCACACATACTGATAAAGACATTGTAGTAAGTTAATAACTAGCCCGTGAACTCTAAGAAAGCTTTTATCATCCCAAATAGCTTATGATAACTTACGTCACAACAAAATGAGAGACTCATAGGACTGGTACTTCTGGAAGGGCTAGGAGTGCTGCCTTAGCCCCTGCCCTTGTTGGGGCTCCCAGCCTGCCCCTCAGCCTCAGAGCAGGCGCAGCAGAGCACAGCAGAGCTCCGTACATGTCCCAGCTGCAGCACAGACAGCACAGCAGCCATAGCTTCAGACTGCCTTCCACCTCCCAGGCTGCTTCACCTTGCCCATCCTTTATCAACAGGACTGGAGCTGGTGCTGCACTGGAGCACTGCTCGAGCACGAGTGGTGGAGGTACGGAAGGCTCGGGGCAACAGGCTGTGCAGGGTGGCCATGCTGAGCCCCTCACTAGCCGTGCTCACTTGATCTCTGAGGGTGACTACAGCTGCAGCTCTGGCAGCACCTGCAGGGCTAGCACAACCCCAGACAGGGCAAGCTGACTGCCCATTTCACAGTGGAGAGAGCAATAGGACTTGGGAAGGCCGAGCACTGCTCTGTGTCTCCATCTAAGACCAGTAAGTGTGCTCTTAGCACACACTCCTGAGATGACACTGGCTTGTTTTGAGAACATGTCTGAAGGATGCAGTGCTGGGAGCAGGATGAGATGAAGTGAGTCCTGAAAGAGAAACCCTGTGTACACCTGGAAAGGTGCTACTCTTGGTCTCATTAGCCCCAATGCCATCAGATGAGGGAGAGATGCTGTCACTTATTCCTCTCTCAGATTAGAGGGTTTTATGACTTTGAGGACTCTGTATCTTGAGTTTGGATGAGTGGGTACCTGCATTATATAAGGTGAACTTAATGTGCATTCTCTGGCTACATTTTTAATATAACTTAATGTACGTCTTTCATGTCTACGGCATTTCTCACGCAAAGTCACAAGAAGAACCCTTTGAAATATCCTATATGATAAGTTAATTTTAATTTACAGCAGTATTAAGTTATAATTCATAAGTGCAACTGGTAAAGAACTCCCTTGAAAACTGACAGCACAGCATCAATACTTGATACAGCACATGGACCAGGGTTTCAGTTAAGAATTTGGAGCCTCTTTGTTATTTTCTAGTCATTAATAGCTCCATCACAACATGTATTTCAGAAATGCCCAGGTATAGATTACCAAAATTATATCCATGCAGCTCATATGCCCCATTCCCTATTCAAAATCCTTATCTGCATTACCTAAATACAGATTTCACATGTGTAAAACTTGTACAGCATCACAAACCCACTTGAAAAATGGACTCTTCAGCTTCTGTTAGGCCAAGAAGGGTACAGGGTCAATAGTGTCAACAGGGGACACAGCACTGGTGACTTCCTCAAAAAAAATTGGGCAAGTAAGAAATTAAAGACATATATTCCCATAGCATTGGACACACAAGTCAAAACAATATCAAACATTTGAAAGTAAGAGCTCTCATCGAATCCGCAAAAAGTGCAACCTAAAAGCAGCAGAACCACAGCTTTCAAGTACTCTCTGATACACTCTTCTAATCTCTCTTTAGCTCATGGCTCTTAGATCATGTAATCAGAGGTGAGCCAGCACTGCCACAGGCATTGCTGTGTAATCAGTATCCTCAGCATGGAGAGGAAAGGGAAACATGCAAGTGTCCAAGGCTGATGGTACTGGCTGATCTTGGGAACCTGCTGCATTCCTCCTGCAGCCAGCTCTGTCCTGCTGCAAGGAGGCAGAAACCCTAAGAAAGCACTGCTGGCTCCATCACCCTGTAAGCTCCGCTGTTCATTGGCTCTCCAGTATGGTGGGTCATGCCTCACATATCTGGTTTCTAAAGATCTTGGCATGCAGCTCATCAGATCAAGAAGCTGTGGACGCCTCGTAGAGAGTTATTATCACTGCAGACCAGGGGGCTGTGCTGCCTTGTGGCAGCTACATTTGCTACATACAGACCCTGATCTCTTTATTTGAAAATGCAGCAGTGTTTCAGATTAAGTCATTATTGTCTGATACCTCTATCTTGTTTTTTCAAGTGGTAGCAGTCGATCAAATAATCAGTGGGCTTAGCCAGGTGTTTCCAAATTGCCTGAGCTCAGGATGAATTGACTGGAAGCTGACCTCAAGGTGGCTTTTCATTTCACACATGAGCAACTTATTGATGATCTACAATCCCCAAATCAACGTTTTGCACTCGTGGAGATAGCTTAAATCACCTAATAAGTATGCTGGCCTTTCAGTTTCACCATATAGCTGTAAGAAATTGCATATAAAGGCGCACAGTAAATTGTAGTATAGACAGGAGCTATGGAGTTGGCTTTGCACTCTTCAGTCATGCTGGTGATCATCTACACATCCAAGGAGTTGGGTGCATGCCAAAGTCTATCAGAGTCTGCTGTTCTTATCCATGCCTACTAGCAACTACTTCAGTGAGTAGTCCCTTTGAAATTAAGTGGACCATTTATTGACTGAATATGTATTACAATATTTATTACAAAGTGACAGAATGTGACGCCTAGAAGTTCTTATGACTTAAATTGCCTCATATGTGTATTCAAATGATAAAAGAAGTAATAATACAAGAGCAACACAAAGAAATCCTTAAAATAAAATTACAGATTTATATTCTCTCTCAAACCTCCCATTGCTTATTCAGAAACATAAACAAAAGACAAAATTAATTACTTCAAAAAATTGCAGCCAAGACAGGCAAATGAAGTGCTGTTGTAAATTCAAAAGCTAATTTTCCTGAGTGGTAGGTGATCACTGGAGTTACAAGTTCATGAGCCTACTACTGTCAAGAAAGAACAGCAGTGCAATTCATTTAAATGTAGAGATATCTTCTTGAACTGGGAAAAGAAACTTTCACTTTCATAAAAAATAAGTACCGATCCATCATATCATCCTATCTCCATTTTTAATAGCAGTATGTTTTGTAAGGAATATTATTCACTATTTATAACAACATATTTTAACAGTTATTCAAGAAACAGTTTTGCTCTTACTGTTGCATTGCTGTGCAGCCCAACTTCTCTACAGATGTTATTATCAGAACATGTTTACTCCTGGTTCTGGTTCAGAATACAGTAATTTGGTTATTTACAAGGGAACCATGAAGCCAGTTATTAAATACGGAAAACTGTACTGTGTGGGCCTAACAATCAACCCCAAAAAGCCAGTTGTTTAACAGAGGTGTTTTAGCAAAAGGGAGAGCAAAATTGAACTTGAAATGGAGGACTTCTGCAGGCAGTATTAACTGAAGAGCTGTTACCTATCTTCATTCATGTTACAGAAAACTGAAAACTCTCGAAAATGCAAAACTAGTGCAAGGCTGGACTGCTAAATTCTTGCATGCTGCCTTCTTTCAGAAAAGCCATGCACTTTATTGCAGAATTCATCTGTCTTGGACAGCCTCCTGTCCTCCAGCAGGCATACAGCACTGTGACACTGGCTGCGCAGTGTCACCCTCCCATGCAAGTGAACCTAGTGAAGGCAACAGAGCCAGGGAATACCCCGTGGCCATGGAGGCTGGTCACAGATATGGTTCAGCTATCAGAAATGCACATGGCATGGCTACTTGTCAACCAACAGCCTCCCACAGTAATTTCCAGGCATAGTTTAGGAGTTAAGAGTTGGCTACAGACCAGACCCAACAGGGAGTTTGATGCCGCCAACCCTGCTGCAATCACGGTCTCACATCACCAGCACACCTCAGGTCACCAGGCACTTTGTGTGCTGAATCACACGCCACTGGCACCCGGTCCCCACTTTGTGACATGCAGAGACATGTAGCCAACATCCACCAGCAGACACACAGAAAATCACATCGCTCCCCAGCACAAGGATCCATTTGCTACAGGGTGGTACCTTGCTGGCTGCTTCCAACATCCCTGTGAAGCCCCTCTGGGAGGCTCGCTGGGCTCCAGGTCTCCATCCTCACATGTGTCTGCTTTCCTCATGGCTCTAATTTAGCCCTTACCTGTTCTCAGTCCAAAGGCACAACGGCTCAGATAATGACAGTTATTTCTAGCACCAATGCTGCGTGAGATGCCTCATTCTCTCGATTTAGACTAAGTAGGTCTGAGACTTTGGAAAATACATGAATTTTCAGTTTTGAAATCACCTCAGTATCAGATGTAAATTACATTATATCTAATAGATTTGCTTTGCTCATGCTAAATGGCTACTTTTCCATTGCACAGCCTCCAATGTCTCCCAGCATTGTGCTGTTCAAGTCTCTCTGGGATTTTTTTCCAGGCAGAGGAAGAATCACAATTACCCTCATCAATATAAATTGAGAAACACTGTCATCCAATACTTTTTACTCTGGAAAGAGAAGGCTTTGCAAAAGGCTGTGTAAATTTTATGCCACGGGTTTGTAAAGCCCTTTTTATCCTCATACTGGTTCAAGTAAACATATTTGGAAAACAAATGCATGGGGCAGTTTGTTGTAGTCTACCTCTAATATTACATCTCCAAAAATACAGTTTAATTCAGTGGGCCTTTTTACTGGTTTCATTTCCCTACGTCTCCAAGCTCAGAACTTAACACAGGCTTAAATAAATCTGCTGCACTTTTTCAGTATGCTGAGGATGAAGAAGTAAGAGAAGTTTACAAAAACTCTATCACAAATCCCAAAGGAGACAATGACTTTTCACCCCTGGTGCAATCTCAACCAGGAGCTGCATCTGTCACTGTGGCACCTCAGCAGGGCTGTAGATTAATAATAACACACAAAACTCAGATAATTAAACTCACCGCATTGCATTTCAGATGCTGCTACCCACTAAACACTGTCTTGTGAAGTGGGACAGTACAAAAGTACTTTTAATTGTGAGTTAATTTTCTCTGATTTGGAAAGTCCTCTCCTGTGTGGCCTCTTCTTCTCCCACAATGGCCACTTTTTCCCCCTGCCCTTGGGACAGAAGTTTTGATGCTGTGATGAAAATTAAGCTCAGGCAAGGCTCCTACTACATTGTTTCTCACAACTGGACTAATTATCATGTTTCTCACTACACCAGGTAATGTGCTTCACAATTTATGTCCTGCCAACTTGTTCTTTCCAAAGGTGGGTTCTTTAGTAACATCACTGGAATTTTGGCTCTGTTGGAGGGTTGTCATACCATAGGATATAGGATTTTGTCATGTTCATTATCCACTAATGCCAATTCCAGTCATAGCACTACTTACAATGACACAAATTCCTATGACTTTTATGACTGCCCAACTTATTTCCTAGACTGGCTTTCAGATGAAGGAGGGAAGAAAAATAAATGCAAAATGTCTTTTGCTTTTAAGAGCACCAGTTTTGTACAGTTCAGGAAGAAAAGGACTGGGGCTGGGATCCCGTGCAAAAATACGTAAGTCACTTCTGACTGTAAAACACCTAATAACATAGCCAGTGTCCACTGCAGATGCCTGTATTACCAGGAAGGTCTTCAAACAGGAGCATAAATGCATGATGTTGTCAGGTGTTTAGATCAAGTCTTGCATTTAGATCAAGTGATCAAGCTAGAAAATGCCAAAACCAGCACAGAAACCAACAGCCTTTCCGCAGTATTGTCACTGTTGAATTCAGCAAGACCAGCCATATGTTGTTGAACATTACCAGCAACAACACAGACCTCTGATTAGATTTTCTTCCCTCTCGGTGTTGTTAATAGCACCTCAGGGCACGGAGCTGAGCCAATGTGACTGCTCACTGCCACCTGAAACAGGTCTTGCTCTCCTGTCCTTAGTCTGGTTCCCTGCTGTCCAACCTTCTCTCTCTCCCAAAGGTGTATGACCCTGCGTGCCAGCTCCTGTGCCTGCCCAAATACACAGCAAGCTGGTGCAATTCACTCACTAGGCAGAAAGCTCTTTGTTCCTACAAACGAGCTAAATCAGATAACCGTAAGGAGAGAGCACCAGACTCAGGCCAAAGCAGAGGGCAACACCATGTTGCCAAGGCAGAAGGAAGGAGATAGAAGTGCTGGCAGCTTCTCTTAAGTTGTCTCACCTATTTCATATAATTTTCACTCCTAAAGATTCTCAAAGTAACATCAGGGTTTTAGCTGTAATGAATAACTGGTATGGACTGGGGATATTTTGCTGTTTGTGGTCAAGGAGACTTTTGGTTTACTGCCCGTGAAGAAGTCTGCTCTTTTCCAGTATTGTGTCAGGAATAATTAGGAAAAATAGCAACATGAAAAGGGCAGTTGGTGTAACACAGGCAGGAGAGAGTTCCCATGAGAAATTTAAGCAGCCACACATGCATAAAAAGACAGAATTAATTAGATAAACAAACGTTGAGGTACAATACAGAAACCACACGAGAGGTATCAATTATTCAGCCGAAAAAAAACAATATCAAAATGCACTTTCAAAATAAAGGTAGCATTTCCATTCAGAAAATTTCTTTTTTCCTTGCCCCACATCCTGAAGGGCAGAAAGGTGAAAAGCAAAATTTGTTGTATCTTTTGTTACGTCCAATGGTGTCAATGCACAACTTTTGCAGATAATTCATCAATTAGGCTACTCACAAGAGCAAAGGACCACAGAAGCACCCATGGACAGGAAATGGGCAACAAGATGAATTAATGGTCCCAGCTGTTCCCCAGCCCAAGAGGCTTATGCAGCACAGTTGAGTAAGACTAGAAAGGGAACATAGGTTCTGAGTTTGCTTACTTCAGCTCCTCCAGGTACACGTGGAGTTCTTTAGGACATGGACTGTTTCTTTATTGGTCAGATAAACAGATTTCTTGAGTTATTGGTAACTTTACTTGAGGCATTTGCTGTAGCAGTTAGTTATGGAGATGGGGGAAACTGGCACCTGAGCACACTGACACACGCCCAGGGTTGTGTGATGGGTCTGCTGGGTCCAACAACAGAAGGTGGCTCACACAGCCATCTTTCCTGCCAGTTCTCTTTAGGGCATGAAAGTCCATGGTTTGAAACTGCCCCTGAGTACTCTTGTTAAACCCCTCACAAGGCTTCCCCAGCCATCCATGCATAGAGCATCTCTCCGGTCATCCTTCCCTGCGCTCCCTGTCAGCCAGCAGTGGCTGTGTGTTGAGTACACCAGCTTAACTCTTTTGCAACTCCAGTTATGTAGAAAAGCAGCATGGAAACATTCTGCCATACCATTGTGCTGTCCAAATAAAAACCTTGCATGTTGCCTCTGATAGTTCCCTAGTCCAGGTGTCTCAGATTTCACCCTCTAGAAATGCTCTCTTGAACATTAATCCTTCATTTCTACCAATCCACTTTGCACTACTCTTTCTGTAATTTGTCTTGTCTTTTCTCCCAACCTGTTAAAGCATCTGAAGATACGGTTTCTGTGAAAGATGCTATATGAAATTAAGATGACTTTTCCTGTATTTTTATCTTCAAGCAATGAAAGAATGGCGGGAATTAAATCAATAGCCATTATGAAACATGAAACAAAGTTACTGAGAAGGGTTACCTGATTAATATGTTATTCCTTCTCGCATAATCTAATGTTAGCTAGGAAACCTTACCTGAAACAGCCAGGAAATTATTTCAAATTATTTTACAAACAAATCTTTACTAGCATGACCAATATACTGAAATATATAACAGATATCAAGCAGTTTCTGTGCACTTAGACTTCAAACATGGAGTCACAATTACATTGTAATCTGATAATAAATTTGATATCTGTGGAAATGAGCACATATTGAATTCAAGATAATTTATTCACTGTTGAGTAAATGCTTGTCTGGACTTCGATAAAATGTCACCACTGATGATGCACTATCAAGTCTCCTGTGAGTCTGGGAGAGTCTTAAGAGATCCAGCTACTAGAGTCCAGCAGATGTTACTAAAACACTGTCAGAAGACATACTGAACTGTACTCGGTTCACATTTTCCAAGACAAGAAACAGAAGGCAACCTAATTAAGTAATTTTTTTTAAATTTCCTGGGGCAGAGTTAGTTTTAGTACTGGTGATCTTTTAAGCCCCCACAGCTTCTGAGAACCCCATTGATATCCCAGTAACCATTACCACAGTTATTGATTTCCTTCCAGTAGCAGCACATCCCAGCTTCAGCTCAGCTCATTCAAACAGCACTGCTGTGTTTTCTCTCTAGTCTGAACTGATACAACCCCTCCAGTGATCAACCCCCTCTAGTTCACCAACCCCCTCCAGTTCAAGCAGGTGAAATCAGGCTCTGCTCCACCCATGCTTTAGCTGCTTTTAAAGAGGTTTAAGTAGCTGCTCTACTTTTCTTTCAGCCCATTAAATAGAGTGCTGACTAGATGATCGAATCCCTTCCATTTGTTTCAGCTTCTTACTGCTGGTAGAAGAGCACGGAGGCTTCCCAGGGCAGTTCAGGTGTTGTGTGGTTTTACAGACAGCACTGCTCTCCAGGCATCTTCTCCCAGTTTTGTGAGTCCTTGTCTCCCTGTTCCAAAGTCACTTTTAGAGCCAGAGTTGGCATGCCTGAATTATTACTTTGTTTCTAGAGATGTCTTTTGGCGATGTACTTTTGCATTCATTGTCATTTTTTTTATATCTATATGGGTTTTAGCTTTTTATATCATAGGGGTTGTTGCCATATTCTATGGCAAATCACATGAACTGATTCCAGATGACTTTTGAGACCAAAGTATCGGAGCCCTTGGTGTTATATAACCTCATGACTTGGTTCATTTGTGCAGGTATAAGTATAGACAGGGGGACACCCAGAATGGGAACAGAACACCTTCACAAAGCAGATGGGCCTGTAACCAGGAATCTGCTAGGCTCTGCTCAGTAGAAACACAGGGTGTGAAGCCTCTGTATGTATTTCTGAAATGGGAACGTTGCATTGCTCCATCCAAAATGAAGCAGTAGCTCTTATCCAGACTGTTGGGTGGTATCAGTTGTGGTGTTTTCTGTGTGGTGAGGCTGCTACGAAAATTTTCCTAAGGGGTAGATTTCATCATACATTACTCCAGCTACTTAAAATACAGATATTTGTCTCAGGTGGTTGGTTATCTGTACTCCTCTGTTGTCAGTGGAGAGCCAGACACTTCCAGATACCTTCTACACCTACTGTACAATGGGACTAATTACTTTTTGAAGTTATCTGTCTTTTTTTCCACTATAAAGGAAACCTAGATGAGGAAGTATCTGTGTTGCCAAAACCAACATCTTGTCAAAACTTCTTTCATTCCCTTGATGCTGGCTGCTCTGATTTGTACTTTCTCTTCTCCACTTCAGGACTTTCATTCTGTCATGTGCCTGGGACTTGCAAGGGAGGGAGGGGAGAAGGATGTCTGAGATTTGATGAAGATGATGTTATAGAAAAAAAATCAGCTGGATTTCACAACTGGAGAAGTGCTAATGGTTTTGGAACCAGCCTAAGCAAGCCTTAGTCCAGTAGGCACTTCAAAATGATAAGAATTCCTCCTTGAAAACATCAGCAAAAGTATTTATCTAAGAATGGTTAAAAACAATTAAGAGTTCAAGGATATCAAATACACTCAAGAAGCAAAAATTAAATACAGCATTAAAAGGAAAGGGGACAAAAGTGAAACATAAATTTAGATTCACTGATCAGCAGTGCAGACATTATAGGAATCCATCACGTATTTCCTTTCATGGATGCTCTTTTCTTGATTAAAATGGAACAATCCCATTTCATCACTTAAACAGAGGTAGCTGTTCAGACCAGTATCAGAACAATAAACTAGAAATACATAACATACTGTGTGTCATGGATGTTTATGCTTCCTGGTGAAAAACAGTGGAACTTACATAGCTCAAGACTACTACAGCTGATGCTGTTTTAGCAGCAGGAACATTTTTACACCAAAGTCTTAGTGTCTTTACAAATCTTCTTTCACGTTACTGTGATTGCATTGGTTTCTCAAGACACACACATTCTTTGTCAGAAACTCATTACAATTAAATTACAAGCTTTCATGTAGTGAATTTCTACCTGTGGAGTCTAGAAGATTGTACTTGGCCAATAGGGATACTTATCTGTTTAATTTGATCTCATTCTTCAACAAGAGGATCAGAAACTGTTTGTTCTTTTCTCCGGCCACAACCCACCTCATCTTCTCCATCATGTACACATGAGCACTTACCCTAGATTCCTTACTGAGACTTTTTATCTCCTGCTTCTGCTTGCTAGTGAGAGTAATTAATTTCTTAATTGTTTCATAAACACATTTCATGGGTCATAAAGTTTACTTTTGTTTTGAGCTGAGTGACAGCAATGCTTTCATTACATAAACAACACAAGAAAAAAAAAAAATTGGCAGTTTCAAAGTGTTCTATTATGCACTTAATTCTGTGTGCTGTTTCCAAGCTCAGATCTTAAAGGAACCACAAAGACCTCCTTTTAATAAGATGGAGAACTTAAATTGAATTGGTGGCTTGAGTCTTTGACTCAGAAGAATAATATCAGCCTTTAAAGAATGGAGTGTTGAAAATAAACTATGCTAGTGTATGTATATTTCCATACGTATATACTTGTATGTATGTATCTCCCTTCTGTTTCTATAGCATTTAAGCTTCCAGAAACAAACTGAAGCCATTCTGGTTGCCAAGAAAGCTCTCTAAATGTTAATAGACATTAATAAGACACCCTCTCAGTCTTCTCCACTCAAGACTAAACAGCCCCAGTTCCCTCAGTCAGTCTTCACAGGGGAGATGCTCAGGTCCCTTAATCATCCTCATAGCTATCCATTGGACTCTCTCCAGTAGATTCTTGTCTCTCTTAAACTGGGAAGCCTAAAACTGGATACAGTATTCCAGGTGTGGTCTCACAAGGGCAGAGTAGAGGGGGAGGAGGATCTGCCTAGACCTGCTGGACACAGTTTTCTTAATGCAACCCAGGATGCCATTGGCATAGAATTTTTTTTGTCATTTTGCCAGGTATTTGCCATCATGTATCAACTGTAAATATATAAATATAGATGTGTGAACATATATTACGTGTTATACATTATATTGTTATAATATCATAATACATTTATGTATTATAATTTTTACATATAAGTAAATATTTGCAGGACTAGCTGATGAATCTGCATGATAAAATCTGAAAGCATAGACCTATAGATAAATTACATGAAAAGCTGATCCATAAGGAACTAGGCAGAGAAAAGCTGAAACATCCTCCACACTTCCTTTGGTAATTCACACAGTGAGAGCATCTATTTTTGTCTTTCAGTCCCTGAACTTCAAAGTTCACAAGACACTGTGGGGAAATTTATAGGATCTAACTTCATGCATTTAACTCACTGGCAGCACTTAGATGATGGTTTCACAGCACAGTGAGTTGATACAACACTTTATTCCTAGCAAAAAGGACAATTCTTGTTCCCTCCACCCACAGACTCCTCTCTACTCTCAGCTATACAGCCCCACCAGTTACTTTTTTTGATGTCTGATGCTCACTTGGCTATGAACCTTTTAACTCACAAATTCTGTGGAAACTATTTTTGGCCAGTGTAAAGAAAAGGAGAAGAAGGAGCTGGCAAGATAGAGGAAGGAGGAAAGGAAGGAAGAGGAGAAAGGAAGACATCTCTGTGTCAGTGGATATTTATTATAAATTGGAAATTCTCACTTTAAATGCACAGGGTCAAAGAACTGCATCAAAAAAAAATCCAAAATACTTTACTCAGTCCTTCATTCACGGAATATATAATATTAATGAAAGCAAATTGTCTCTCACAATGTTATACTAAATAAAGAGTAATTATAAACAACTTTTCAAGTATTAACATTTTTATTGCCCTTAAAACTTTCTCCTTTTATTTTCACTTGCCTTCACTTTGGATGGTGCTTTCATACGCATATACATACTACCTGTCTTTCTCCTCCTCTTCAGCTGAAACAACCTGCAAACTTGAGCCTTCAAAACACCTCCAGCTATTCATCTCACCTCTACCCATGTCTTTGGTGAATATTCTCCTGCATATGACGAGGAGTAACACAGATTTCCCAGACCTACCACAAATAAATTACACCCAAAATCCCTCCCAAAAAGGATTAAAAAGGGGTAACAAAGCTGATTCCTGCCAAATAAGGCAGCTAATGCCCAAGACTGCACCATGCTTATAGCACAAAAGGAGACTGGGCAGTCTATACATAGACTGCTTTGCTCTAAACTCCAAACTGGACAGTTATAGTATGATACCTTTTCACTTAACATGGAATTCTTCTTACCACACCTTAGCTTTCTAAAACTCCAGAGTCTAGTCTAAAGCACCCTTCAAGGCTCCTTCCAGAACCTAAGGAGAGAATGAGATGCCTCCAAAGGGCACTTCATTACAGAGATCTAAGAGCTAGGCATAGAAGGGCAGGAAAATTTACAACTGTAAGTAGTACTGAGGTCTACATTACCTCGCACCTTCTGAGGGGCCACTCCTGTCCCTCTGACCCCTCCCTGTCCTTTCTCTGTCCTTTATGCTCCTGCACTTCTTCCCATCATCCTCCTGCCTTGGCTGCTCTCTGCCAGCACTGCTGTCAGGGTGACTCCCACAGCCCTGCTGAGAGCTCTTGCAGGCACCATTGTGATACCGCGAATGTTCCAAGCCCTGACAGTCATGGTGCCCTTGCATCTCCCAACCCCTCTTGCAGGCACCACAGTTTCAGCATGCTCATTTTCAGCCTTGTGAACAGTACAGCTTGATGAGACTGGCATTGGAAAGACGTGTGAGTGGAAACTGTGAGCCAGTGCTCGGTTCATCAGTCGGGTTAGCTAAAACTACACGCATCGTGTCTTGCCAACATTACACATTAAAGAGTGCTGCGTTTCTGGGTGCTAGCTCATGCCACCTCCACAGATATCTGAGGAGAAACCTTTTATACACATTATCCTTCCATTTCTGCTGTTTGCCAGTTAGAAACATCCCAAATCAGTGCAAACCTTTAGTCAAAGGGAAATTTTGTTCTGCTGGTGTCAAGCTCTGCAGAGCAGAGCCAAAAACGAATGTTAAGAGCTGAAGCGAAATCATGTTATTCAATGAGGCAGAGCCTGCTTCTGCAAGCAGCAGTTCCTTTGAATTAAGGGTTATACCTTGGTCAGCACACTGAAGTCCCACTGTGGGCCCTGGGATGCCAAGAACAAGGTCAAAGAGGTGCGATATTATTAATGTAGTGTTTTAAGAACAAACCATTGTCCATTCTGTCTAAGTGTGCGTTTGTTCTTTCTCAAACCCCACGCTCATATTTATTGAGTGCTGGGGGTTTGCTGTACTTGTTCTGCTAATGATTACAGATTTCATATTGCACTTAGCATTTCATCAACCATGAATAAAGCTGGACTTACAGAGAATAGGTCACAAGGAAACAGAACTTCAAGACAAAAAGAAATAGATTTACAGAGAAAAGGTCAATTTGAAATATTTTTTTTTTCTAGTGTTATAGAATCTACATTCATTTTCAATTTAACAAAACAAAAAGATGGAGTATTGAGTCATTACAAGGGCCAGGCAATTATGAGAGCAACATTGGGTTAAACTCAAATTATACTGCAATAACTGCTCAAAGGAAGACCAGTTAAAATAGAAGCAACTGAGTAAACAATTTCTTTTCCTTCCCACCCCTTTTTGTCCTGCTGCAATGCATAGAAATTTTAGTTACAGGAATATGACATTTCTGTTACATTTCTATGCTTATATCAGTTTTTACAATCTTATTGATGGCTGCAAATTTTTTTAAAGCCACCCTAAACTCTTTCAAACAAATATACTCAGTTACACCCCAGGGAATAATTACTGCCCTAAGTTGTAATATGACATAAACTCTTTCAACCTCATTTCTGTAACATTTGAAAACAAGAACCTCAGCCTTAGCAAAGACTTAGCCCACTGTGGATGGTACTCAGGGCAAGAAGTGTAATGCAACTTTCTAGCTATTTTCTTTGTCTGTTCCCCAAAAACCAAATCTTTCAACAACCAGATCATCACTAAATGTCATTAGCAGAAAGCAGTTTTCCTTGTTCCATGCTGGGAAATACAAACAGTGAATAATACTAAACATACTGGACACTTATTTCTTCACAGTCCTTATGTAAATGAAACAACACGTTGAGTATTACATGATTTAATGGCTACTTCCTCACCTTACAAGTTTTTCAGCCATTTTACTTTTTGCTAAGGACAGAAGCAATAGAAAACTAAGGCAGGTTAGAGGAAAAATGAAAGATGAAACAAGCCTGAAATTTTATGCCTGTAGTAAAGTAATATGAATGCTGTGGAAGACAAAGCTATTTTCATCTGCCCACCACTGAGTCTGCAACTTGGAACCTGCTGTTCATCCTGGTCTCTGATGTAGAAATCAAGGGCAACAGTTGTTAAAAACAATTAAACTATTTTATTAATAGCAAAATTAATGAGGCCTGGCCGGCTGAATATTTCTGTCTCACAGGTCACATCCCATTGGGATTCTTTAGTGTTAAATAAGAGGTGAGCTGACATTGAAGCCTTTTCCACCATGGGGGAACTAATTCACAATTCTCTACTCCACCCACCTGTGAATTTTCATGAAACTTAAAGGATTTGCACACCTTTGAAGTCTCTACCTCCCTGCTGAATTCACCTGAAATTGGTCAACACATTCATAAAACTGAATGGGGAACAGAGAAAGACAAACATCATGGCTTAATAAATCTGATTCCTTTGGGAAACCTAGCTAGCAATAAAAGTTAAAAGCAGGGGAATAGTTTCAAATACATCACTGAAACTTAAAGGCAATGCAAAGAAGTGATGTTATGAAAGAAGTCTGCCTACAAATAGTGAGAACAAGGTGGCATTAATGAAGATGAAAACAGGAAATCACAACAGGCTACTTGTAAGTGAAGTAGTCACTTCTTAGCAAAAAACAAGGTAAACCCACCATTTCCTGCTCTGAGCTTAACATCACTCTTCATTTACACCAGTCTGCATTACGAAATTAATCACATTTCATGGTGCTTGGCTATAATCAGTCTATCATAAAGTGTAAATTGGTCATGCTGTTATTCAACCAAGACACTGCTGTTTTTTGCAAAGAGCAAGGGAAGTGCAAGACTTTCCACAAATCCAGTCCTACACACTTTCTTTTACCTAGATGCCCCAAGGACTTTCAATGACTTCCTCACATAAATAAAAGCAAGGTGTTTGCAAAACCAAGCTAAATCTAAAACCAAATCACACAGTGTCGTCAGATCCTGTCCGATCTAGCCAAGGAATCCTGATGGCCAGAGCTCTGGGTTTTTTTCTTTTTAACATATGTAGCTTCAGAAAAGTGTTCCTGACTTAAACTTCTTGCACAGGATGAGATCATCTGTTACAGCTGAGTTAATCGTGTGGCTCATTGCTGCCCAAACTGGCACAATCGATGCATTTTGTCCCTCTCCCCATCCTTTTTCCAGCTACATGGTACTGGCCAAGCTCTGGCATTCATCGGATTCTGCCCAGAGCTGATTCAACTCACGAAACCAGCAGGAAAGCAATTCAGTAGAAAAAAGCAGGCTGCTTCTGTCAGAAGTGAAACCATCCCTTGTCTTGTACAGGTGGAGTCACTGGCTAATTCATGCTTCTCTGAAACTTCTCAGAAATGGTGAAACAAACCACTAACATTTTGAGGCAGATACAGCAGTTTTAAGATAACGATAAATTCCCGCTTTTTGTGCTTTTTAAGACATTTTGATACACACACACACACAAAAAAAAAAGGAAACAAAAAGGGCTGTTACTCACCATTTGTCTTCTGTTTTCTAACAGGTGGATGCCAACAATCCCTAGGAAAGATCCAAAGCCAAGCTAAGGCAAAGAACAAAACCAACAGAAACACGAGGTCAGCCTATCTGGTTAACATACCAATGCTTTACAGTGATATCAGAGATGATGTATTATACAAATGGGCTAACAGGGGTGGGTAATGGGAAAGGGCAGAAGTTACTGCTGGACATAAATCACATAATGTAATGGGGAATGATCAGAAGTGCAGCTCTTTGATACTTCAGAGTAAAACTTGTCATGTCGTAAATACACTTCTATTAGCTGGCTACTGTTAACATAGTCATGTATAGTTTAACACACTGTAAAGCTAAAATAAAGCCAAGCAGGAGAAAAGAAGACTTACACTTAGCCTATACATCATTAATTTGGAAAATTGCAAAGCTTTAAGTGATTGCAGACAAACAGTTTTCCTCAAAAAAATGGACGTGTTGCTGCTAAACAAGTGACCCAAGTTCAAACCCCTAGGGTTGCATCTGTTTGATTTTAATGAGTAGAGACTATCACATATCCCAGAAAAAGTCCTTGATAAAATGGCAAAAGGACCGGTACAGTTCGTTTTGGTGTGAGACAGCTACAGCACCAACAGCCACAGGAGAGAGAGGAAGAAGGGATGCTGGACTAAACTGGCTTTAGTGTGCCCACCAGTGCTGCTTCAACACCAGTGGCAGGAAAAGCCCTCTCCCTTACGATGGGCCCATGAAGGTTTGGAGAGGTAGAAACTCCTTGGATTAGTGGTTAATACGAGGTAAAGCAGCAAAAGGTGAGACAAGCCTTTCATCAGACCTTCCTGTGGTCAGAACTCCCACTGGGCTCACGTGGGCTTGGAGAAAAGGGGTCTCCTTGGTGCCACACACTTGAGACGTAGCTGGCCACAGACTCAGAAGCAGCCACAGCAGGAGTGCAGGTGTCAACAGGCTCTTTCCATAGAGCTCCCTCCTTGCCTTGCCTGGCTGCACACTGTGCTGAGATCACCTCAGTCTCAAGCCTCTGTCACTTCTACATTTTTTTCTCCCCTCTTCACTGACACTCCTCCCTTCCCAGGTACATCCTCAGTCACCTCCTCAGCTCCCACCCAACCCACCCCATGGATGGGGCATGACATTGCTGCTAAGGATTCTAAGCCTCTTACTGGAATGAGGTGTCTGAATCTGGTTCAGAGTCTCTCCTCCAAGCACAAGTTAAGTTTTTAAGGACTTTGTGTCCCAGCCAAGGGCTTGAGCAACGCCTGAGAACTCCTTGCTGTTATGCACAACTGCTCACAGAAGAAAGCAATTCTCCTGCAAGCATTTTACTTGCTCAGTATCACAACAGGAATCTGTCACTCCCTCTCAAGAAAGCAAATGTAGGGAAAGGAGATGTGCTATAGAGTGCTTTGGGAAGATTTATGTGAAAGGGAGGCACAAAGACTAAAAGCAGGGACTCTGAAAGAGTACGCAAGCGCATCTACGCTGACAACTGAATAGCAGAAAGACTTGGAACCATGAGCAAGGACACTCTGTTCAGGGGACAGAAACTTTGTAAATTAATATAACTACATCAAAATGACACCTGGTTCCAAGCCCCATTTTTCATCCCAAGGGAACAATCCATAAAACCCCATTTACAGCTGATGCAGGGGACACAGAGTGGAGTAGTGAAGAAAAAATGAGGAAATACAGAACAATAGCATTTAAATCAGAAGGAGCAGAGCCACTGATAGAGACCATGATGTAAGCCACAGCATTGCTGAGATTGGTTTAGGGCCATATGAGCTGCTTTTTTTGTCTGACAATAGGCTATTTGGGTTGGGAACTCTGTGAGTCCAGCTCAGTATGGTGACTGGAACAATGGGAACGTGCAGACTGCTGGTAGAAAGATAATAAAAATAGCAAATGAAAATAATACAAGCAGTAGTCATAGAGAAGTGACATTAACTTTTAAAGTATAAACAATATTTATAAGGAAATGAGATTGAAGAAGCTCCAACTCTGGCTTTGCAGCCAGTTCCATAAACATAACCCTAAACCCAAACTGATGATCAAGCAAGCAGTAACCTGCTGAATGCAGACACCTTCCAAAGTGGAACATTACATTAACTCATCTACACACAGAAATATTTTATGTTAAATTACTTTGGATGTATAAATGCAAACAACACCTACCACTATGAAGATATCTTTATAGAAAAGTTTCTTCAAAATAAGCGACAAGTGACCATATATGCAGAGAAATTAAGGCACCTATCTTTTCTTGAAGTCAATAGGACCTAAGCAGAAGCCCAAATTTTATTACGAATCTAGCCCTAAAGTCCTGCTCTGCAAACCCTTCTAGATGTAAGTACATCTATGCACGTGGATAGTCTTATTCATATTTGTAGGTGTTTGCAAGATAGGGACTAATTCTGCATAGTTTTGAAGACCAAAATCCCTTACCTAAGGTCAGCAGAGATTTAGATCTCACCTACCAGCCCCGAAGCTAATATTTTACTACTGAGTAACTAGACCTTATTTAAATTGTAATTAATACTGTCTTCATGTTTCTTTTCGTTGAGCCCAACAGCTAGATATGTAGCGTCGAATTCACTTCCCTAGCTTTAAGTATCTAAAGGTTTGGGATCAGTACAATGCTGGCTTTCTAAACTCCCTCTACTGTCAGCGGAGAAGAGAAGCACCTTTTAAGGGTTATTCAGCTCATTCTGAAAGAGGTGGCTGACTGCACTGAGTGGAAGAGAAGCCACCCCATAGCCATCTGCCAATGCTGCCCTGGAGCCAGCTGCCTCTGGCGATGAGGCAGGAACACAGCAGTGATGTCCAATACCTCTGGATAGCCTTTCGGGGAGATAATCGTGCAAGATTTGTGTAGCACCTTTGACTCTTGCCTAACATTTGAGATATTTAGTGTAGTAATGAAGTTTACACTGAAAATTGCCCGTGACTCCTTCTCAGTTATCAATAATCCATCACATGCACACAAAAAGAATTCCAAATTTTATGAAAATTATTTAGTTCCAACAGTCTTTTGAGAGGGGAAATTATTAGTAAAAAAGTTTTGTTTTCAAGGTGTTCTGATAAATTCTAGCTATTCTATCTGGTTATTAACGACTCTAAGACTTAAAAAACTCATATTTTAGTAGATTATATTATTCAGTTGAGTGAATACACAGTGTTATTCCTAAAGTAAAATAAATGCTGAAATAACCTGTTTTGAGCAGATGGGTTTATTACTTATTACACTTATTAAAATGAAAACAGTTTAAAAATGAAACTTCTTTCTGGGGAATGAATGCAGATAATCTGGTCTTCTAAAAGACTTTAATTCAAATTATAGAAAATGAAGAGACCTTTATCAGTATTAATCTATCTATTTTAGCTTAATGAAAGGAAAATTCATTCATTTAAGGTTTTATTCTTAGAACTACTTTTTGTTCTATTTTTAAAACACCACTCCTTATAGATCATTATCTCCAAATTATCTTTCTGAAAGACCTGTTCCCAGCACGACACTAAGATGTAAGAGGACTTGCTTAGAAGGAACAGTTCTGACTCACAAATTATTAATGGCAATGCAAAATGTATGCACAGTATTAAAAGATACACTTCCCTCTTCCCTGAGCATTTCACTCCATAGAGCACAAGAAATAACAGTACCTTACAACATATTTTGGTGGTGGTGGAGCCACATACCTAAGCAGGTACCTAACTTGTAAGCACATGAGTTTCTTCCTTCACCTTGCACCCCCTGTCTCCTCTTGGCTGGCTCAGGGAGACCAAATGAGGCAGATGGGCTTTTCTCTATTTGCTGCCCATACTCCTCTTTTTTAAAACTCAGCCCGGGTATTATTATTTTTTTTTTTTCACTCTAGGGCTTTCCTTGGTTTTGGATATGATCAATCCCTCCTTCCGAGATCAGAAAGAGCCATGGGGGTTAAACCAGCAAAGGCCTGCCAGGGCTACCCCTCCCCAGAAGTTCCAGCAGCACAGCAGGGCAAAGCAGATGAAACTCAAACCTTGTGCCCAGTGCAGGAACATGTTTAAGTGGTCTGTTCCCAAGGCAAATGCAAAACTAAGGATTTTGGAAGGGGACCTCATATGAGACAGTGTCAGCAAGAGCGCACAAGAGGACGTTAGTCAGGCTTCAGGGAGAAGATTCCACGTGCCTATCCACAGGACTTTCCCTGCAATGGACCCAGCAGAATTCCTGGCACACAGACACAAGTGTGGAGTGGCTCTTTCTGCCATCAAAGTAGTAAACCTCCAAAAGGTCATTTAAATCTATCCCATGTCTACTGTCCAGTCACTTACACGCCCACATTTAATAGAGATCAACAGGAAGTTGAGCGAAGTTAAGCACAGGTTCTCACACAGGCCCCTGAGCCCAGCACACTGCTGGACAGTGCAACCTTGACCCACTTCTGCCCCCTGACAGCCTCCCCCTTGGGGCACTTCAGAAAACCAGAATTTACCCCCCTACCTTATCATACGCTAGAACTAGATCAAAACAAAGAGGCATCTCTCTCCTGTGAAATGCAACAGGACTGAGTTGCTTTTTGTTTGTGGGTTGTTGGGTTTTTTTAAATCAATCAGATCTCCCCATATCCAGCTGATAATAATTTATCTGGATGCATCTAATAATCTAAAACAGGTTTCTTTACTCACAACGATGCCTGGGTAGTAGCCTCCCACGGTCACGTTTTCTGTTCTTGTGGTAGCTGCCAGACCTATTGTCAGTATGAAAACAGACACTACCAGCAGAGAGACTGTGAACCAAAGTGAAGTCTTCTTCCTTTTTGCAAATTGTCCTGTAAGGAGTAGGGAGGAAAGAAAAGACAGAGCTTTTCATTGCAATCGTGGCAGAACAAATACAGAATTACAGAAGATTTTCTTCCGTTAATCTTTTCTTTTGTTGTTCTGCCACTAAAGGAAAGAGCTGGCAGACAACAGACGGAATTAAAAACCACAGAGTTAACTTGAGCTTGGCATAGCTTAATGCACACGCATTGGGTACGTGCATGAGATGAGTTTCTATTAAGCTGAACTGAAAGGCAGTGACAACGATAATTATGCCTTGTCTTCAGTAACATTTCTAATTAAGTGTTGCTCACATCGAAAAGTCAGATCTTGCAGGCCTTAAATGCTTACCCACGTGAAGTGCCAATTTGACTCTACCTGGACAGAACATAAAAACTTGTATTTTAAACAAGATTAGCAGAAACTCTGCGTGTATCATGAAAACAAATAATGCTTTTCCTATTTACTAGGGTAAGTAAACCAATCTATCTCTGCAGCAAAGTTGTGATATAGTTGATCAGGTAACGATATATGGAACTGTCTTTTTAAACCGTAGCTGCTCAGTGAAATACATTCAATCTTAACTGGGATTTGGATACAGACACCCAAAAATGAAAAACATCAGGCTCATTGAGTGCTTTCAGCCTGCTTCAATTCGCGTAACCTTGTTATGGTAGTGGTATATCTCAGCCGCAGCCACAGGTTACTAACATCAGAGCCCCATCCCATAGCACAGACCTATGTATGACATTTAAAACCAGCACTTGATACATGACCCTAACTAAGAAAAAGCACCCAAATGAATCGACCTGCGTTCCCCTTTCCTGGTGTTTTGGCTTTGAAAGGCAAGGCAAGAGCGTGCAGGATCACCCCTGGAACACTGAGCCCTGCCAGGCTGTGCTAGCTGAGGCTCTGACTGGGCAGCACAGAGCTCCAGTGAGCGCACAACCGTGACCCTCTCCCCTGCGGCCTCAGGAAGCTGCCAGCGTGCCCAGTCTGGGGATAAGGCAGAGGCTGGGGGGTTGCACCAAATGCTGGAGGCAGCGGCCCTTGCCAGGCAGGGGTGGGTGAGAGGGGAAGGCAGCCATGTGTGTGGGTCGGGCTCCGAGGGTGCTGCTGGAAGCAGAAGCAGGGAAAATGCAGGAAAGTCAAAAAAGCAAGCAGAAGCCCTTTGAGATGAGTTACTAGAGCTATGTGGCCTATTTAAAGCCAGGTAACTTGGTTACGTGTTTACAGTTCAAAAGCCAGCCTAGATTAGTGATGTTTGCAAACCAAATAATTTCAATGAATAAGTAAATCTATTTCTAATAAAATCTGTATGCTTGCTGACTTTTCTCCAGTAGACCAACCAAAGTTAAGTCCAGTCTTTTAGTATGGAATACAAGCAACTTTACTGAAGAAAAATACCATCTATTCAGCTTATGCAAGTCTCTTTCACCGGCTTGTACCAATTCTTCCTGTTAAAAGTTCAAGAAATAATTCATAAGACTCTTCAGATGTCTCCCCTCCAGCCTGGCCCCCAGCTGTCAGCCTCTGTTAATCCATGGAGGGTTATGGGGGACACGGAAACAGCGATGTTCTTCGTTATCAATCAGTTCTTCACCAAGCGTGTGTCATTAAAGGCAGTTCTTTCAGTGAGGCCAGTTCACATGGCCAAGAGGGAAGCGTAGACTTCAGACTTGCAACTCCACAAATCAACTGCCCTTCCCATAAACTGAAATGATTCATTCAGTGTATCTCCCAGATTTAAAACATCTGCTGTCCTTGCTGCACTCTATCATCTTAGAAAAGTCACGGAGATTGGGAAATCCCCAGTAACTGAAGAAAGGCAAATTCTCCACCTATCTCTAAAATAGGCCAAAATGATGATTCGGGGAATTACAAGCCAAAGTATCTCACTTTGGTTCCTGTGAGTCTGGGACCAAAAATAAGGAGCAAATCCTCTTGTAAGACATTTCTGGGCACATATGGAAAATATGACTGGCAACAGTCAGCATGGATTTACCAGAGCCAAATCATGCCTGACAAACCTAGCTGCCTGCTCGGATTAAATGACTGGACTTGCAGAGCAGTGGACGACTTTTACCTTAAATCTAGCAAGGTTTTTAACATGGTATTCCACAACATTCTCATAACCCAGTTGGGATGTCATGGCCTGGATGGGTGGACAAGGAGATGGTTAAGAAATCAGATGGATTGTTGGGTCCAGAGGGAGTGGTTAATGGATTATATTCTACCTGGAGTCCAGTAACAAGTGGAATACCATGAGAGCTTGTCTCAGAAACAGACTTGTTCCATTTAATGTATTCATCAATAACCTAGAGGATGTACTAGAAACCTTATGAAGTACCTTACCACCTGAATTATTCTATCATTCTATGGTTTTATGATAGTCAAGGCAGCTAAACTAAAGGTGGCTTGGGTATATGTGCTTATATCCATTGTTAGAAACTCCATCTGCAACATAGACATACTCTAAAGGGACACAGGAACACAAACCTTCTGAAAGCCAGTGGGACAGACTCTCCTCAGTCAAGTGTTTGTGAAACCACTGAATGCTTTTATGACAAGTGCCTGAGGAGCCACATTTTTCTCAAAGTAACACCTCTACTGGCAAAGGTTAATCAGGTTGCACAGAGATAAACCAAGGGTCCAACCTGCCCTCCAGAATTTGGTTATCAATAATGATGTGCAAAACAGACAGACAGGAGTTAGGTTGCCTAGGCTGAGTTTGCTGGAAAATGTCTTAGGAAAAGCATGCTATTATTTGTAACTGGAGGATATCAGATGTGGATTAAGTGAGATAAAACAGAAACGGATGTCACTATTTAGAGGGTCATTTTTTTGACTGAATCACATTTTGACTTTGAAATGTACATGTGTCAGAAGGCACTTACGTATGTGATACCCTTCAGTCCTCACATCCATTGATCTTTTACCACCTGCATCTCAAATCAAAGGCAAATATCCAATAAAATATTTTCTCCTTCATACTCCAGTTTGGAAAATCTCATGACTACACATAGTTAGCTATAGACTTGACCCTAATGTGAGATGACTTAGAGGCAGGAGCACAGAAAGGGCCTCTTCTGGAGTGGAGACTGGCACACACAAGAAGACCTTGCTCTCAAAGATTGCCACGTTCTCAGAGAAGATGGGTAGCGATCAGGTCTAAGTCAGTTTCTGCTCTGGCTGTCTGGGTTTCCTTAGTCACATGAAATTTTTGCTGCATCTATCAAAATGTGTATAATTACATGTGTCTAAGTTACCAATGTATTGTGAGGCCCAAGTAATACTAGTAAAGCAGCATAATATCTTTAGATGAAATAGGGTACAGCTGCAAAGGGTTCCTACTACTTGCTCCTTTCTGCTATTCCAGTCACATTGGCTCCCAAGAGTTTTTGAGTCTTTGTTTACTGCTGTTTGTAGTAGTTGCCATGCAGTTTTTTGGATCTGTTTTTGATGTACCTACCAGAAAAAAAACAATGCCAGACTGTTCTCTTGGGAGCCCTGTCCACAGCATAGACAGAGAGGCTGGCCCAGCCTTCCTCCCTGACACTATCTGTGCCAGGGCTTGGACCGAAGACCGGCCATATACAGGAATAGCAGCTAAATTAAGAGCAGAGGAAATGTTGCTGTCAGTATTTCTAGGCTGAATTTTCTTCTGACACTGATGTTCCTGTAGTGCAGTAAACAGTTAATGCAGGCTACCAGCTTTCCAACTTTTTAATACTGAAGTGACTCTCAATAATTTTGACTTTGCCTTCTTTAGAAATGATTCAGTATGAACAGTATAAACTCTTAGTCTGGACCTTACTCCTATTTAGTTATAGCTTCTTATCTCTAGCATACCAAAACTCAAGCACATAGAAAGAAATCTTCTTGTTGTACCTTCAGCATTAGCTTGAGGCTGGGGTCAATAGAGGGTGTGAACATGTTTTTACTTTCTATTGGCAATATTCTTCAGCAGTTTTGGCTAGTGAAGTATTAACTGAGTTTTGATACTGCAGTAATGGGCACTACAGTAAACACTGGGAGATAAATTAGAGAGGTAATGCTGCTTCCACTTCACTGGCTTGTGCTCTGCCTGGCAAAGACACTGTGCATGAAAAGGAACAGTCCCAGAAACACTTTCGTTTTTGCTTGCTAAATGTCTGCGCGGCAAAGTATTTGCTTGAGCCACTCAGCCCTGCTGCCCCCATGGAAGGAAAGAGAACATCGTCAGGACAAGTTGGAGAGACACCAGACTGCTGCCTCCTTTGAACAGAGAAAGGGTCATGAGGAGGGAAATTGAGACCATCCTCCAAAGAGTAAAAAGAAAAATACCTGCTGAAGACCAAGCTCTGCTGGACTCAGCAAAATCTTTTGTCTGTTCATCAGCCGCAGAAAATGAAATTATATTTAAAATGCTTTGTTCACGATGGCTGGGGGATAAATTTAATTTGTAGGATGACTACAGAAAACGTATGGTTTTGTGAGGAGGGTATAGATCACATTGCTGATAGGATGCAAAGTGGTGGATCTAATGAGGAATGGTAGGGTCTGGATCCGAATGAGGCAAAGGGTGAGTTTAACAGGAGAACGAACAAATTAATGATGAAACTTGCCCATGGTATAGAATGAGTCCAATGGTCACAGGAAAGAAAGAATAGAGTGAAACAGCATCTCTCAACCCTGGAAAATATGAATATGATTTGCAATTTAACTCAAAAACCAGTCTACATTTAGACCAAGGCTAAATGCTAACTTCACCACTCCTTTTAAAATCCAGCTTCAGACATCATAAAGTCTGTCAAATAGTGTAGAATGGTTTTTAGCAAGGAAGGAATCACTGCAGGATATAGCAATTTGCTGGGATCACAACCACTTCTGCTGAATATTAGCATCATACAATTTCGTACCTTCCTCTTTGATCTAGTTAAGGTGATCTAAATGGAAACTTATTTCAAATAATGCTCCAACGCAATCTATAATAGCATCCTTATACGAGAGAAAGGTAAGGGAGGAAAGTTTCGCAGCAGAAAAAAACCAGTGCGTTTTTAATACCCAATGAATAAAAATGATAACATGTTTCCAAGAGTGGCATTAACCATATATAATAAGATAATTTAAGCAGGAATTCACCACAGGCAGAAGTGTATAGTATCAAAGGTATCTGCTGCTTTTCTGTCATCGAGAAAATATTTAAGGGAAGACCTTTGGAGCTAAAGCAATCATTTTTAATTCCTGCATTGCTCACTTTAGTGCAACCTCTCTCTTGGCTACAGTTTCCATTGTGTATTTTCAAAAATGGTTTATGCCAGTGATATTTAATTAGTGCTACATCTCCTCCCAAAATTAAATGTGATGAACTGAGATGCTTAAAAGAGATATTTGCACCTGCTACTGGTGATGACTTTCCCTTTTCTGATTAAATGCTTGACTTGTCCAGAGTGCTGAACTAATTAAACCAGATGCAACAGCATTCGTTTCAAGCCACGAGATAGCAGATATTTCTATTTTTTTTTAATCTTTATTATGAATTTACCGAGGAACAATCCATGAATGTGTTATATATTCAAGACCACAGGAAACACTACTGTACTCTTTTACAATTCTATTACTAAAAGGAAAAAAACAAACCACAAAAAAAACCACAAAACAACCAAACCCACAAACCCTGCTCTACTATGTAGTATAGCTGTGTTAAGTGATATCATGGAGTATCACTATGACTTCATTGCTTTGGCAGCAATTCTTTCACTAATAAATAATTCAATGAGCAGCTAATCACTACTCTAAAGCTAACATACAGATTCTGTTTTTTCTGCTGATTACCTGAAAACGTTTTAAAGTTACAGCACATCTTCCACTGCTACCTCTTTCAACACCAATAGAATTTTTCACCCAAGTTTAAGACAAAAAATAAAATCTAAGACATTTTTTTAGCTGGTTAAGAACCTGGGGCACATGGCAAAGCCTCTGTTTAACCTTTCAAACACCACAGAGAGTAATTCCTAGCAGTAAGTTCTAGTTTCTCTCGACTTTAATGAATTTCACTGGAAAAAAAAAAAAGAAAAGAAAAAAGAAATATTTGTCCTTGCTTTCGCATAGTTTTTTATCGGGCAGGAGGCAGGCTGTCGGCATCCCACTAAAGGTGGCAGGTACGCAGGGCTCTTACAGTACTGGTCCATTACCGTCCCGGGTAAAGCTGTTAAACCATCAGCGGGGCGGTTCACGAAAGCGCGGCGGAAAGCTCCAAAGAAGAGCTGACATCGTTTGAAACACCGCAAGGAGCGAGACAGCGTGACCCACACTGGCGATCTCAGGCTGAAATCCCGCGGTGCCCCCACTCCGCGGGATACAGCCCGGGCAGAGGGTCCCCCTTGCCAGCCCGTTACCGGGCTGTGCCGGGGCAGAGGCAGCCGCGCCCCCCTCGGGGGAAGCCCCCAGCTTCCCCGCCAGCCTCGCCCGGCCGTCCAGCCCCCGCAGCCGGCTGCCGGCTCCCGCTCTCCCGCTCAGCCGCCGCCGTGGGCGTCGCTCCGCGCCTCCCGCCGCCGCGTCCCCGGGGCTCACGCACTCGGCGGGTCAGGAAAGTCGCGGCGGGGCAGGGGCCGGGGCTCACCTGTGGGGTCCAGCACGGCCAGCGGAGCCGACGCCGCGGGCGCGGGCGACGGCGCCATCATCCTCCTCCGCGGACGCCTCCGCTCCGCTCCGCGCCTCGCCGCGCTGCGGCCAGCGCTGGCCGCGGGGTGCGGGCCGCCCTGCGGGGGAGCGCGGCGGGGGGCGGGGGCGGGGCGAGCGGCGCGTTGGCGGCTCCGCTCGTTTCCTAACGCCGGAGCGGCCGCTCCCCGCCCCCGGCCGCGCTCTCCGCAGCCCTTCGGGGGAACGAGACGGCCCCGGCTGCACACTCTGCTCTGCCGGGCACAGCGAGGGCCCGCCGGACGCTGTGCCGCTGCCTTGCCGCCCTTGGCCGCCCACAGAAACTCAGGGGCGGCCGCAGCGGTGAGGGCAGCGCTTCAGCGGTGCTGGAGGGTCACGGTAGCGGCCTGTGTACCACAGAGGGGCCCGCGCCCCTTCATCCGGGGCCTGGATAAGGGCGAGCTCCCTTGTGGCCCCTGCGGGCAGGACGGGTGCCCTGGGTGTCTCGGCCCAGGGCCCCTCAGCCACCACACACCTCGCCCTCCCTGCGTGAAAACTCACCCGCTCCGGCACAAAACTTGGATGTGGCACAAGTCCCACAGGTCGGCTCCAGGTACAGGTCCATTTCCCCCCTGCCTTCTGGTTTCTCCTTTACAAGGCACAGCTCTCCTGGTGTTTTGGTTCGGCACCCTTCTCCTGACTACCTCATTTCCAGGCTGATATTTGGCTGTGTGGAGAGAGGGCAAGGAAAGAACTAGGTCTTCATCTGCATGGCAGTCAGGAACTTAATTCATTATATGTTCTACCTCTGGCCAAAGGCTTGGCTTTGCTTCTTGGTTTGTTCTTGGTCTACGGCAGACAAATAGTTTGTCAACTTGGTGGAGATCAGAATTATCAAGCTTTACTTCCAGCTTTCCTCTTCCCTTTTCCTTTTTTTAAAAATCGATATCAATCAGAAATAAAACACCACAGCCACCAGCAATATTACTAGAATTAATAACAGAAACACGGATCTTGTAGACATGGGTTAAGGTAGGCACAGAAGACAGGCAACCTCAAAAGTCAAGAGATACTTACTGTAGGGCTATTCTTTTTCCATGGTGACTATCAATTGCTCAACCTCACTGACTCTCCTGTCTCGGTTTTCGTTTTCACAGCAGATCCTGCCACTTTGTCCTACTGCTACCCAGAACTGCTGGCTGCTGCTTCCAGTGCTACCAACTGCAGGGATGTGTGACTTCTGCCTGGAAGACTCTGGGAACAACTGAGAAGAAACAGCCAACAGCTGCTGTGCTTATTTTGGTGCCTTCTGAGGGACTTCCCCATAGCAAAGAACAGAAGAACATTTGGTTTTGTGGACAATGTATCTGATAGGCTGCCAAGCACTTGGATTACACTAAAATGTGTTCTCCCGCTTGCAACAAATACAACTCTATTTAACATTCCTGTTTTTCTTTTGCTTAAACCTCTAATTGTGTATGTGTGTATGTGTTTAACTTCCTCAGTCTTTGGCTGATTTCCCCAGAAAGTTATTAGGTGGAAAGAGACAACTTTCCCAGGTACCACCCCCAGTCTATGAAGCCAAGTAAGCCGGGAGCAAAGGCCAACCACAAAGCCATTTTTTCCTCTTAGCGTCCTCTAACCTGGACAGGCTGGAGAAAAGTGAAAAATAAGGATAAAGGTAGTATTTGTATTAACTATTAATTACTAATTATTAATAGAAGTTAATGAAGTAATAGGTTGAGAAGACTGAAAAGGTGATGGTACAAATAAAACATTTGTCTAATAGTGACCGTGGCTAAGAGTAATAAAAAAGCCCCAAAATCTGGTGTAGATCCTCAGGTTCAGGGAGGGCAACGGACAGAGATTTCCATCACCACTAAATAACAGGGAGGGTTGGGGGAGACTCCCAGATTCAACTCCCGAGACAGTTTGGAAAACAAATACCATATGCAGCACGTATTCTTGGGTGTGATGGGCAATAAACTTTCTCCACCGTCAGCCATTGAACAGACATAACAGCCCAAAGAGAAACTGCTCTAGAATTCTTTTCAGTAAACAAAAAGGATATTATAAATCCTTTTTAAAAATAATTTAATTATAGAAAATAGCCTTTGATGAATGACTTGGGTTTTGCTGCACATTTCAGGAGAGACAAAAATAGATCTGATCCTCCAGTCCTGGATATCAGAGGGCAAACATTAAGAACTATGGAAAAATGATCAGTGGTTCTGCCTGGACTTAAGAACTCAAACATTTGAATGTGGAAGAATCATGGACTTATTTTAAATCCAAAATGAAAAATGCTGTGTAGCACTTTCATCCCCTAAAAGAGGTTGGAATAGGTCAAGAACAACTGTAGACTTGGAGGATAACTAACTACCTGATAAAAGATATTGAAGTAGTGAGTGAACCTACAAGGAAGGAAAGGAGAGCTAAAGTTTGCAGTTAGAACCTGCAGAGCCGGAGAGAAAGAATGGATGAAAAGGTAGCTGAGCCAGACGTTGCAAAGAAAAGGATAGCAGATAGCAAAGAATTCTTCAAGGGTAAAAATAAAAACAATTCAAAGAAGGAAGAGGTATGGTTGCTAAGTGGTAAGGATGGGATGGAGATTGAGGCTGCTCCAAATCTTGAATGAATCCATTGCCTCAGTTTTCAATCAAAAAATTATTTGTATCAGGATTGTATTGGCAGAGAACCTGAAGCAAGTGAGAGCAACATAAATGATGACATTAGTAGATGTGAAATGGAAGCATAACTCAGGCTGTTTCTTGTCACAGGCCCAGGAAAACTACACCCCAAACATTGTAAGAACTGGTAGCTATCTTTTCAAGTCCTGAGCAATGTTTGCAATGAATCAGGCAGGTTGGAGGTGAAGTGCTATCACTGGAGAATGGGAAACCTCTCTTGCAAAAAGGCAGAGGGAGTGAGGGGCACATCTGACTGGAGAAAATCTCAGATGTAAGTGAAAAATGGGTTCAACTGCAGTATGGTTCATCAAAGTTAGATCATGTCAGACTAACAAGTTCTTTGATAAGGTTAAGTGATTCCTGAGGCAAAAGCAATGCAGTGAAACCAATCTGTCTGGATTATGCTACACATTTAATAGAGCCAGAGAAAACAACTTAACATGGAGCAGACAGCTACAAGTATGGGTCACTGTCAGGTATGGAGATTGCTAAAGGGAAGCCAAGACACTGAAAGAGGCAGGTGTCTAAGTTGCACCTCAGGGACCAGTCTGGAGGCAAGACCACTGGTGTTGTTGGGTTTCAGGAGTGTATGTGTGGTTGTGAAGTGTGTGACCATCACAAAACTGGTAGACTTTGGTATTACTGAGGCCTACAGGAGCATGCTAGCATATTAGAGATGGGCTGAGGTGGAGCTTACACACTTCAAAACTAACAACGAGAGCTTTTATTCTAACTCTGGAGTCTCCTCAGCTCAGTGAAATTGTGGAGGGATCTGTGTATCACTGACAGCACCTGCACAATACACATGCAAAGACTGCTAAACAGATGTGTTCTAGGATGCATAATTTAACACTTGCTAATTAGTTCAATGCATTGCAAGCCTGGTAGCACTTAATTTTATATTTATGTTGCTGGTTGTCTCTGTAGCCAAAAGGATTTTTTTCCACCATTTTGATGTGTAACTTGGACCTGAGTTTTCTTAATTAATATTTTTTAGGTCTTTGTTTCTCAGATGTCTGGCTCAGGTACCCTGCTCATATGTCAAAATTAAATCATTTGCTAGATTTGTGCCCAGAAGTCCCCAAACTCCAAGGTTAGGCTGGCAAGGCTGTTAAGAGTTCTTCTAATGTGTGTGTTGCATGGTCACAGCCTATTTGTCAGGTTAGTCTTTGCATTCTCATCTAAGATGTACCCTGGCAGCACTGGGCCTGAAGGCCTCCATCATCACCTTGATCTCTTCTGCTCCTTTCCAGTGGCACACTGTAGCTTTGAACGTTTTTGTCTTTTGTCCTACAGGTCATCATTATGCTGCTGAATGCTTTGGAGTTGAGGTTGGTCACATGTGAAATTTGTACCCTGTGTACCCCTGAAGTCTTCTTTATTTTAAACAAGACCAGTCTATTTGCTCTTTCCACACAGGCTAGTGGACATTCCCATTGCTTCCTTCTATTCTCTGTGTCATCACACTCTGGGCCACATTTTTCTTAAAGGATGATGCTCAATGCCTGGGCGATATTCAAAGTCATTTTGAATTCTAAGTCTGTCTACCAGCATACCTCCTCCAGGATACTCAACAATTTCTCCCAGCTTTATGTCCTCTCTACATTTAATATACCTTATATCCCAAGGCCACCAGTGACAATACTGAATATTACCAGACAAGGAAAGCACCTTAGCACTTTCTGTCTTCCAAGACCATTGATAGGCTTGACTCTCCAGCTGCTTTTTTCATCCCTTCTGTAGTATTGCCCTTTACACTGTTTCTCTGTAGGTGAGACTGGTCTGGTACTAAGTTCTGTTATATTGGCTTCATTCTCTTGCAAGAGTTATTTTCTCAGTTATCCTTTTTGGAAATCCATTGTTGGCTTTTGGTGGTGGTGGTGTTGTCTTTGAGGGAAGATGTTTGTTTTTAGTAAAATTCAAAGAAAAAAACACATTTCTTCCAGCCCTTCTCTGTGACTCCTGCTGTCAGCAGGGGTTTGTCTCCCAGGCTCGGAGATCCAGTCACAGAGACTGCCAGTGTGAAGCAGTTTAAATCACCCCAGCACTCTTAACTCTTCACCATAGTACTTGGACTGCTTTTGTATTCCTCAAAAACTTCGGGCCCTCTTTCACCCTCCCATTATCTGAACCCCTAACAGAAAGGTAAGCCGGTCACCGCTGAGGCTAAAGTCAGGATTCTCAATAAACCAGCTTGCCCAGTCACTCAAGGTCATGTCAATGAGGTAAGTAGATTTCCTTTGTTCATAATTTATAAACAGTATTTATTGGCATGGTTACTGGTACAATCCCTCTAGGAATACTGCCCGGGCAGTATAAGGAAATCATGCAGGAAGTGAAAGGAACAAGAGAAGCAGCCATGAGATTAATGGCCCCTGTTTGACTAAAATTGTCAGTGGCTATTTAAAGAAAATTGCTAGGCAAATGACTTCAAAAATTCTGCTTCCTGGCACCAACCAGTTTCCAAGGTGTGGTTTTATTAACAGAAGATTAAAAAGACTCTGTCTGCAAGCTTAAAAAGGAACTTGAGAAAGTACAACTATTCATAACATTATTCAGAGGCATCTGAGAGAAATGAATGACGCATGGGTACGTGTTTGTCAAAAGCAGGTTTAAAGTCTTTAATTGCCTTTGATAGACTTTCCGCCCATTAATTTGTGCAGTCAGTATTTGAACTCTATGAACTTTTAGCATTCTCAACATGTTGTGACAAGGAACTCCATGGGTAACTGTGTGCTGTGTGAAGAAGTGGGATATCCCAGTGGGAGCAAGAAGCAAGCTGAAAAGAGCAAGATAAAAGTCAAGTTAAATGTCAGGTATATTTAGAGTCATAGGAGAATGTACCTGAGGAAAGGTACCTTGCCCTTACAAAAAAACAATTGCTACAGGATACCAGAAGTCATTATGTTATTATCTCTTAATAAAGCTAGGTAGTGAGAAGTCATATGGATGATGTACTGGAGACCATTCTTGTGGTACGTCTTGTAACCATATCAAGGCAACAGTATTGTGAGAAAGGGACTTGACTTTGCTGAAGACTGAAGATTGCCTTTTAGCTGGGCTGATGACAATGCTGTTTCCTTCAGGAAAATCTTATCACTCAGTGAAAGACAAGAATTTGTCTCATTCAAAGGATTTAAGAAAGGAAGACAAAACAAAAGCAAAGGGTAGCCAAAAGATGGAGATAAAGGTCTTTTGCAGTAGTTTGGAGATGGGTGTAACAAGATGCGAAGATGTCAAATGTAACACATTCAGAGTCCTAATAATTATGTTAAAACAGTCTGTGAAAACATTAAATATCAGAAGAGATACAACCCATGATATGGATGTGCTACTATGAAAATGAAACATGCTAAGGATTTGTGTAAATCTGTAACAACTAAATGGAGTCACTGTACCCTAATCTTACTTCATGGGACAGTCAACAGGTTTTTTTGTAAAACATGAGAATATCTTCTCTTTCAGGTGCCCTCTGAGGGATTAACTCAATACAGAAATAAATTTTCTGGAGATTGAACTCTTCCTTTCCTAGATTAAGGTGGCTTTCTTTGGGTAGTTGTAGGTCAATGACTGAGAGGTACAGATATAATATACTTGACCCTTGTCAGGAAATTCCTATTGGTAGGAATAATCCAGTGTTACAGTGAACACTGCAGAACAGAAAGCCTTTTAATTGGAAAAAAAAATCTGTAATGTAAAAAAATTGGTTTTCAGAGAAGTACCTGTGTTTTAAATATTATTTTATTGATAAAGCCTAAGTTTATATAAATTGGATGTGTATCTCAGGAAGATGATTAATAAAGGTATGTTTGAAATACATCAACACATCAGAAGTGTGACTGAACAGAAAAAAAAACCAAACCCTTAGTTTGTGTTGTGAACCATTACAGTAATTTGTACAAAGGTAAAAATGTATATACAGATGTATTTATACCAGTCCAAACAGGAACAGATCATCAATTTTTGGAATGCACGAGGAAACTCCTCTGGAAAATGCAGCTTAAATCTAAAAAATATGCCACCACCAAAAGAATAAATCAATCTGAAATACAGATGGGATTTTTATAACAGGCATTATTTCAATTACATTTCCAAGTAGTAAACATGAAGTTTGATTAAATTTTTTGCCCACCTCAAGGCATCTTCAAAGATTCCTGTAATAGCATAGTGAATGATACTATCTATTCAAATTATAACTTTTTTTTTTTTAAGTCCAGAAGTAAGTGAGGCATCTTGTACCTTTCCTCGTATCAGCTGGTGCCTAATTTAGTTAGGTGCCCTTCTTGCCTGCTGTAGGAGACACTGCTAAAGTCGAGGACAATGTATAACAGTCTCAGTGAGGGAAAAGAGCTCCTCGCACCTTTCTTCCCATGCAAGGTTGTTTCCAAAGCTGTATATTCTGAACAGCTTTACTCAGTTCAGTTTTAAAGTCTCAGTTACGACATTCTCCTCCTTTCCCTTGACAGGCTGTTTTACAGTTTAGTGGAAACTGAGGAGACTTGAGAGCCAAGTTCCACACTGAGAACCCACTCAAGAGTTGCAATCCACTGCAACATTTGTCAAGATGATCTCTTAATATTTTTACTGATTTACTCCTTAAACTTAATAACTCACAGTACTCTTCAGAAACTCTGGACAATGAAATATGAAATTAGAGTAATATTCTGGTGTGCACTGCAGTTTCCACTGTATCAAGCATATCTTGGCAAGGACAGCAGCGAAGGTGGGGAAATGTGGTAGTGTGGCTCAACTGGGAAGAAGAGAGCAGAGGGAGAGGGTGAGCAGAGATGAGTGGGTCACTCTAGAAGGAAATGCAGCATCCGTAGAGAGGTATCCCAGTGATGTAGGGTGGGTCTCTCTCTCCCTCCCCAAGGGTCCTTAGGAACTACCTGGGTATTTAGAGAGGGATGAGATGGTGAGGTCTTATTGTAGTCCAGTGTCTCAGAATTTTTGCAGTGCTCACATCCGTTGAGAAGATCACAACTGCCACACTGATTTCACACAGGAGAGAAGCATCTTGCCAGTTCTCAAAAGGCTGTGTTTAGGATTTAATGAAGATGTGAAGGTGTAACAGAAAGAAGGCCATAAAACCTGACTTAGAGGCTGGGTCCTCCTGCAAGATCTTGTGTGACATTGGAGAGATAAGGATTCCTGGCTACTCAGCAGAATAAGGCAGTGAAGGGGGTGATTCACATTTAGCTGCAAACAGTGCAGGGTACACAAACAACGAGTGAGTTCTGGGTGTCTGGCTCTCCACCAGTCTCACGAGCTAGCACAGTGACTTACAGTGGCCACTGCTTTAGCTCAGCTGCTTTTAGCCCTGGAAGGGGTCTCCTCAAAAATAGCTGAGGAACTCAGCCTGTAATTTTAAAAGGGAAGGTGATGCTCCATTCCCTGTTGATACCTCTGTAGGGAAGAAATTCTTCAATTAAAAGTTAAAATGTCAGCACTTTATCTTCCAAATTCCTAGCTTGGTTCATTATGGCAGCACAAAGGAAGGGCTGCAGCCTCAGCCTGGTTTATTTCTTCTGCTTGATTTGAAAGAACCAGAATTAATGGTGAATATGGTGACAGGGGCTGCTTGTGAAGATAAAGAGCATATGTAGAGTTGAACTAAAAAGGGTGACAGGTTTTAAAATGCATTCTCTACCCTCAGGGCCAAGACACTTTCAGCACAGTTTAGGTCTTCCGGGCACACTTTGTTTTGTAAAATTCTAAATTGTCAGTAAGGGAAAAAGAGTTAAAAGTAGCTGGTGGACCATGACTTGCTGCAGGGGAGGTTTAACGATCCAGGAGAAGGACTATGGCTTGCTGCCATGGAGGTTTAGACATCCAAGCAGAGGACAAAAGACACTGAGGCACTGCAGTCCAAAGCATTTCACAAAGGAAAAAATGCATAGAAGAAAACTACCTGTGGAGATTTTAAAGCTTTTTCCTTCCCACCCACCTTTTCTTCAGCTTTGAGGCCCTCATCTTCAGAGCAATAAAGGGGAACACATGTCTTCCTCTTTTCCCCTCCGGCCTCATTATCTAAATGAAGTGTTTTGTGAAGTCTTCATATTCTGATGCTAATGATAGCAATAAACTCAGTCTTTGAAGGATTATTCTGTACTTAATTTTTGTTTCTTTCAGTTGTTAGTTGTAGACATTTCTCCTGATCTCGAAGCTGTCACTTAGGCAGTGGAGTCCCTGTAGAACACAAGAACAATATTTTCCACAGTGCAAAACAGACTCCACAAGAACCCGAGAGAAACCCCTCTAGGCTGAAAAGATTTAGACCATGAATAAATGTTGAGACTGGATTAAAATGCCTATGAATCAGACTGGTATTTGCAAGGCCTGCATCCCCAGTAATAAAACTCCTTCACTCCTGCCTGTGGACCCCCAGAGGCAGAGCCCTTAAGTCACCAGATTCAACGGGTTGTACAGAGGTGAAGAGGGCTCTCCTGAAGGAATAGGACAAAATTAAAGACCCTCTGTCTTGCTTGCTCTCCTTCATGCATAAGCGGCTGCTACCCTGGAAGAAAGCCCTGCTGCTGTTGGCAGCGGTACAGGGGAGTTGAAGGGTGACAGCCCAGGGAGGCAGGTCTAAAGGTGACCAGAACAAGCTCAGGAGGAGTTTCAGAGTCTGTGAGTGCAGCCACTTAAGACAGCCACCTTTTGCTACTGTGTTCCTCCGCAGCAAACAAGCTACAGCACTGGATAGCCAAACAAGAGACATATTCTTTCTCTATGCACAGATGAAAGCAAGATAGATAAGAGAACTAGAACGAGAGCAGGAAACCAGTCTCCTTGTCATGAACTTTTACAGTACCAGTAAAAAAACGATCACTGAAATATGGATGGGGAAAAACCAGAGTGAGAGGTGAAATCAATCAACTTGTGTGGGTTGGGTGCCCTGAAACACCTGCGAAGGTAAATGTACAAATGGAGCCCAACATCATTCTTGATTTCATGGAATTCTAAAGGAAAAAATAGATTATATTTGGAGATGAGTTGGCAGTTCATAGTTAACAGATACTTTGGTAACTGAGGCCATCCTTTTACCTCACAGACTGAGAATGACTGACATCTGATATTAAATTAACTTTTTCCACACACATGACTGTTCATTTGATGTAAGTAGCTGTTACGGGTTTGCCCCCAGGGGCCCTTACAGTTCTGATTTGCTTCCCAGATTTTGATTGAGACATCATTCTTCAGGTTTCTCCCCGAAGCCAGAGCCCCTGCTTGGTTCCAGCACAAATACAACAGCAATAGATGATTCATGGATTTCTGGCACTTTTTTCCTGAGGATCTACAAGACTGTAATCAGTTATCTGCAAACTGAGCTTTTTTTTTTATGTTAATAAAATAAATGAAGCTGTGAGAAACTAAATTTTTTCATAAATTGTCTTCAAACATTTCTTTTTCTTTTCTTTTTTTTTTTTTTTTCTTCAGTGAATCTGTTGTGCAAATAACACATGGAGCTTTTATAAAAAGGTGCTGGCCACTTACAACAAGAATTCACTGTTGAATATTTATTTATGCTAATATTCACATATCCTTCCCTTTTGGGTCTCCCAGCCTTGAGATTATCCAGTTACTGTAAATAAGTCACAAATGCTATGAAAGAGCATGTCAACAGCATGTCTTAAGTACTACATTTTACTGTGTCTTCCCATCATCTGTGAGACTCTGAGTTGATAATACAGAGAATATCTTTTAGCACAGTACTGCAGCATCTTGATTTCCTATATATTTTTTCATATTATGCCTGAAAGTGTTGTTTTTAAACTGATTGCTATTACCAATGAAGCCATTGAAACAGACACTGAAAGCCTTGGTCCAGCAACCTTGTAGGCATCTGCTTAACATCCCACCCTACATTTCATCTGTTTGTCTTCCATGGACATCTCCCCACATCTTCCTACCATGAAGAAGGCAGATCCTGCAAACCCACAGACAAATTCTTCTGACTTCAGCATGGCCCATGGGCTTCAAAGAGTTTGTAAAACACGTAACTGCCCTTTGCACACAAGTCAGTTCA
Organism: Actenoides lindsayi; assembly: GCA_025331215.1. Classification (NCBI taxonomy): domain Eukaryota; kingdom Metazoa; phylum Chordata; class Aves; order Coraciiformes; family Alcedinidae; genus Actenoides; species Actenoides lindsayi. The sequence goes on from WTSP01006113.1 coordinate 124,121, forward strand.
CAGTTGTGTTGTCCAAGCTTAGAAGCTTATATTTCCCCAAAATATGGAGGAAAAAAACTGGTATAAGTGCAGAAGTAAAGATTTATTAGCATGACTGCGTGAATGCCCGAGCAACTGGTATTTGGTAAAGGCCTGAAGGATTTAGGCCATCCCAAACATCCCAAACATGTACCACCTCTAAGCAGTACCTGAAGGGTACAGCATATATGCCAGACAGTAGTAGAAAAACTGCTGTAGGTACTTCTTTGCAAAGATACTTTAGAAACTTTGCTGCTGACATTTTTCACGTGACTCTCTGCCTTAGTACAGAGGTACCAGACTCAAAAGAGAGTGAGAAGCTAAGTGATGAGTTTCTGAATTCTCTGACAGTTCTTTAAAACTGCATTTCCATGTGCAATAATACCTCAGCTTTAGAGGCTGGACAATCTGTCAGGAGATCATCTATGAAGGTGGGAATCTTCATTTCCACTTGCACAAAGTCTTCAACCCTGGCTTTGTTGGATGTTGAGATTTCAAGTCTTAAACCTGGCTGGTTTAGGAAAGGATTTTTCAGGAAAGCATTACCTCACTGGGAGGGATGGGGAAGGGTGTGAGGACAGGTAGAAAAGCACTGTGGAGTTGGAGTCAGTGAAACATCCATGTTCAGAAAGGGAACATTTGCTAAGGCTGGTGCTAGTGGGAGGGCATCACTTGTTCATACTCAGTGGCAGCAGCAATTTGAAAGTATCAGGGATTCATAGTGTGCAAACTGGGCCCAAAGGATACAGGTTAGTGGGACAGGGTACAGGTAAGGATGTAAAAAATGTCTGGTGAATGAAACATAATTGCATATAGCTGAAACTGTCACATTACTTTATCTTCCTTATATAGGTATATCTATTTCTATTTAAATACGAATACAGACATGCTCATGTGTTCCATTAAAACATGTTGTTGAATTAATAAAACCATGAGCCATACCATAAATCCTTAGTGGGACTCAGAGCTAGTAGGATTTTTGGTTTTTTTTTTTCCCAGCTAATTAACAGAACTTTGAATTTACTTTGACTCTTTCTTTGTGAATTGATCTACACTTATATTTGTTAACATAATTAATCCTAAGGACATGATTTAATATGAGAAATAAGCCATTCACTTGAATTATTTGTTGTTTCTCTCTTTTTGTTGTGCGTGATCAGTCATCTACCTCCAAGGCTTTCCTATGGTCATAGCATGGGATTGCCCCAGAAGGAAGGAATGAAGGATTTCCCCTCAGAATACTGCCTTGGTATTGTACACCCTCAGCCTTGCCTTATGCCCACCAAGGTGCAAGGAACCATGAGATTTCCTTGCCATTATGGAAGGAGACTCGACGGCTCCCAAACCCAAGGTTTCAGCCCTCATTGCACAAACATACCTGCTCCTGTCCCAGTGCCTTCACGCCTTGTCTAGCAAAAACCTTTTAAGATGAATTTGAATAACAATCTGACATACTCTATATACTATTGTTTGCTCATCAGTATATATGTTTATACAGAGAATAGCTATTTCTTGATCGTATATGCAAACAAAAACTTCTCACCCACACAAAGGTTATGAACAACAGGTAACAAAAGTTAAATATTTAGCAGTTATAAAGAAAAAATATTTGTGAATCTAGTTCAGTACTGGGCACATTCTCATAAAAACAAACCAGCAGACCTTGAAACCAGGACTTTGCAGTAAACCCAAAGTGCATCAACATTGACAAAAGAGAGCTCTGGCTTTGGGGAAGGGCACAGTTTTGTGGTTCCTTGTATCTGTTGGGCTGCACAAGGCAGAAAGGAGACGGAGGACCTAGTTAAAAATAGCTGCTTTCTACATTTGAATAACACTCACTCCACACACTATGTATGGCTTTCATTTTAAATAATACTTAATGTCCAAATGAGTCAGTAGATGAGATCACAGCTACTAGCATATAGCAGCTATTTCAAGTGTTACAGGTACTTTCTGCTTTCTTTAATGAAACTTTCAAAATGGCCTTCATTTGGCTGTTAGATTTTGATTCAGGTTCTTTCAAGTAAAGGCATTCTTCTCTCAATGTAACTCTTTTAGTTATAACTAAGTTTACTGATCCACTTGGCGATTGTCCCTGGAGGGCTTTCTCAGCAGAGAGTAAAGATGCACATTTCCAGTGTCACTCTTTAGTTACCCAGGAGCATTTATGTCCTAAACCAAGTCTGATTTATGGACCTTGATTTTGCATTCCCTTTGCATCCAAGTTCCCACTAAGTGTGATGCCAGCCTGGCATGCACGAAGGAAGTGGCATCAGACCCAAGGGCTCTCTGCCCTGACAGTACACTTTGGATAATTTAAGATTTTGAGTCTGGCCCCTCCTACTTCTGTCCTGAAGCTTTTATACATGATGTCAGATTTTGGCATAGTTCAGGTTAGCAAAGTCAAATGAGCTAAGCCTGAAGTCACAATCTTTAGCAAGCAGAACTTCACACAGTTCAGAAAAAAACCCAAGGAAAGTATTGGTGGTATTCAAGGTTCAAACTGAACACAGGTTTCCCAAAGACACTCAGAGAGAACTAAGCTGGAGCATCAACAGAAGTTGCTCATAAACTGCAATATGAATATGAGAGTTAATTAATGTTAATGTATAGGACAGAGTGTGTTTAAAGACCTGATTTTGGAAAATCTCCTTTTGACAGGCATCGTTTTGTATCTCTACATTAACTCTCTCTACAATTTGGTGACAATTACTCCTTCAAAATTCATCTTTAGCAGCAGACAGCTGAGTGTCACAGGGCTGCAGTTTGTACTCAGCATTAACGGTGGGCACACTGTTAATCCAGGTCCTCTGTAGCCCTTGACTACAGTAGGATACAGAAATACAAGAGCTTCTCTCTCGGATGCCTTTGGAATGTGTCACAGGCACAAACATCCCCAGGCAGAAACTCAGCCCCATTTTGGTTCATTTGTAATATGAAAGAGGAGAAATAGCACTGGGGTTGTCACGCGTCACATCTGAGATGGTGTCTGCAAAATCCAGTTTACAAAGCTCAAGTCTTTCTGTTCCTTTGGCCATTTTAGGTTGGCCTTGAGTGTTTATACTCAATTATGAAGCCATAGTCTTTTAGGGCAAGAAGAAACAGCTTAAGGGTTGGAACAGACATTACATTGAGGCTAGCTGATGGCCAGAGTTGTGACCCAAAATGCCCCTGGGCTGCTCCCAGATAATACTGGAGGCACCTCCATGCTTGACTCCAGCAGCAGTGTGCCAGCTCTGCATAGCTCTGAGGCCATTCACAGCCTGAGCAGCTCAGCACTTCTCTCCAGCCCAAGTGCCTTTTAAAAATATGGTGGGTGACCACATTTTATTTAATAGTTTCATGTTGACAGTGCTCACTCAGGGAGTGGGAAGCCTCTGTCTGAGGGCAGCCTGCATTCGCTGGGCCAACAGTACTTTGGAAGGAGTATGCTTGCTGCTACTTATATTTGCTGATGAAGTTGGACCATCACTATTGCCTCAGCCAGCAAGCAGGCACTGATTTTGTTTCTTATCGTGCCAGTATTTAATGAAAAATGCACAAATAGCTCCTGGCATACAGGCCACAACTGCCCTATGTCAGGGAAGTATTTTCTATTCTGACCACTAAAATACAGTGTTCAACTGCAACATACTCCATCTCTTACCCAGTCTCCACACATTCAGCCAAGCCTTTATAGAAAACTGCTAGCTTCACACCCATTTTACTATGGGCTGAACTGGAGTTCAGATTTTATTTATATCAGATTCCTGCTAAGCCCATGTGCATGGTTTTCATCCATGATAAACACAAGGTACCTTTCACTTCCTTGGAAAAAAAGGATGTTAAACTTGAAAAATTATAATAAAGCAACATAAACACTGGGAATAAGACAAGAGCTGAGACCCAGATTCCTGCTATAATGCAAGCAACTTTTGAAGCAGTCAGATAAAAATACATATAATTCTAACTTCTGATGAACTACCTAAATCATTGTTCTTTCTGAACACATTCAATGATTTTAATTACTACAGAATCCTCATAAATCTGCAGGATTTCACATAGTTGAACAAAAAGATCTTCATCAGTCTTGAAGATTATGGCCACCTGTTGACAACAAAGTTTAATCTAACCCAGCTTTCAGAGACTTTTAATTATCAGAAAACCATTCACATGCATGTGGGTGTTCAGCTCTGCTCTGGACATAAAACGCCTACCCTTTTTTGTTTTGTTTTTTTCCCTTTTAACTACAGTGCACCATAAATAAACACAAAGCATTTCCTTCCCAGAGCACTTTGTTCCACTTTTTTACTTCTTACTTAGACATTTGTTTTTTTAACTGGAAGTCACTTGCTGATTTATAAGCTGAAATTTTCTTGTTGTGTTAAAACTTTCCTGCATCCTACATTTTCCCTACCAAGCAGAGTCTTTATTCTTAATATTACCTCCTCATCTATTTATATACGGCAGCTGTTTGTGGAAACTTCTGTCCTTTTTGTCTTGATGAAGGGCACCTTTAGGAGAATACACACAGATCGTCTGCTGTGTATGTGCTGTTCATGCAGTATCCAGCATGCTCTGGCTTCTTATATGAGGAGAAAATAAGGACCAGTGCATGCTTTAGAAAGCCTAAACCTAAGGAGGAGCAAAATGGAAAGGAATGTGTGAACATCTTAACAGGTATCCTGCTTACTCAAGAGGCTTTTGTTTTACTTTTCTCTTCTGGATATGCAGCTGAAGCAGTCATGCTGCCTGCAGGTGGGTTTTGGGGGGTGTTTCACTCACAACTTAAACCCTGGCAAAAGGGTCAATCCTGGACTTCAACTCAATGCACATAACACAAGTGGCCAGACACCCTCTGAGATGTTTAGGGTATATAAGCATGGGGCAGGCACAGAGGGACACATTGGGAGGGGCAGAGAGTCACACAGGACCAAGGGGCTAAGGCAAGACATTAGCAGAGGAAGGAGAATGGCAGAGGAAGGAATTGGGGGGAGTCAGGTAATAAATGCTGTGGCATTTTACCTCCTTAAATAGTGACTGTGCTTTCAGAAAGACATGAACCGACCCCAACCTTATGGTGACTTTACAAATAACTTTTTAATTAATTGCTCAGCGAACAAGAGAGAAACAAGTGCTTCTTTTCCATAGTGATGATGTGTGCTTGGTCGTGCTCTCCTGCTGCCTCGATAAATGGCAGGCACAGTGTTGTGGTGCTCTGGCAGTGCTTCTGGAATTGGATTATCTCCCCTCCTCCACTTGGCATCGCAGATCAGTTGCTCTTAATTGTGCATCCTATCTGATTATTAACCACTGCTTCTGATCATGCTCCATCTCTTCCCTCATCTGCTTTTCATCTTTTGCATTGCTTCTCTATAATTGCAACAGACCTGCCTCAAGGCCCCGAATTATTTCCTATCATCTTTGGGTTTAACAGATTGTTTTGGAGATTTTGATGGCTCCACTTGTTTTAGTGCTGTTCAACTCTTGCCTGAGGCTTTGGCTTTTTGGGTTCTGACATTGACCAAGAACGGAAGCAGTTCCTACTGGTGCTGGTGATCTGAACTCTGCCTCAGGGGATGAAGACCCTGAACCAGCATGATCTGCATGGGGTGGCAATCTTCAAATAGCTTGTCAGGCCCAACGGTGAAGGTACTGTGAGCTACAAAAGGGGAATCAGTTTTGGTACCACACTACCCTGCCAGTCCTCAACAGGGCAAATATAAAACATAGAAGTGGCTGCCAGCCCACAGATGTTAGATGAAGCAACAATTTTGCTTTGTGGTTCAGAGGCATAGTGTAAGCAGTACATGGCACATGTTATAAAATGCACTCCTAGGAAAAGTTTCATATATGCAGTCATTGCCTTCTAAAAATCCTCACATCAATTGTCCATGCAGCCAGAGAGGAGTTGCCCCAAAGTCACTGAGGTAAACACCTTTATTTTTTCAAGTCCTAGGAGAGAGCCAGCCCTCCTTGCTGGAAAGATGATGAGGCCATCACTTGGAGACTGGAGCAGAGGAAAGGAATAAATGAAAAAGATAATAAATCCATCTATTCGTATTACAGATTATGAAAGGGGAAAAACTGGCAAGCACCTGGCACGTAAGAGTCTGGACTGGAAGTTGGGAAACAAGTAAGGAAGAGCTTCACTGCAGCCAGACTTCTCCATAGGAGTAAAAAGACCCCTAATCATGAAGTACTGCAAGTATCCTACCCAGTTAAACAGCAATGAATGAAAATAAAATTAATATTGATGGAATTATTAGTTCATTAAATATGCAGGATCAGCCTGCTCTGAGCTGTGGTACTGGGTACAACAATGCCCGAAATTTCCACCAGGGAAACTGAACACTGAATCTGTATTACTGCTATCAATTACTTTGCTTTCATTTATAAATAATGCTGGGCTTCTTAGGTTGCCAGTGAGAAGGTCTAAGACTATCCGAGGTGATATCTTGTTCCTTTAGAAAGACTTGGTTTAATACATTATATGCTCTAAAGGGCATCACTGCAGAAAGAGGCAATAAAAAGGCCACAAAGTAGGAATCAGTTGTATGTAAAAAATGAGTTTTCATCCTGTACTGGCAGGAAGCTGAGATGTTCCATCCCCTTTCCTGGGTGAAAACAAATAGTCGCTCACCCAAATAGTTCCCTCCCAAACAGTCAGTCACCACTAAGTTGAGCTCACTTAGGAAAATGCTCTGGTGCAAAATCCATGCATCCTGGTGAGGCCTGTGATACAAGAGCTAGCACCTGGCAGAAATACAGCCCTGCTGTAGGAAGGCTCAGTACATCTACCTCTGCACGTGCACACCCACGCATATGCAGTGTTCAAGGACTGGTGAGCTTTGGTTGGATGAGGTAAATGATGTACAGGGGTTTGCACGTGCAGCTACAAATGAAAATCCTCCATGCAGCTGATCTGACTGTTGAAAACCAGGAAAGGTTTGGCCCCTTTGCAATTGAGGTAGCTTTAAGTGAGACATCTGCTCTTCTTTTGCACTCCAAAATGGACATCAGAGGCACCAAACTCATGGTTTTTACAGTCTTTATGTTATTAATAATTGTCAGTCCCTTTTCTTTTGAGGGTTATTGTTAGCAGATATGCAGATACCATCTGTCCATACAACATCTGTAAGTGGTAACTGTATGTCTGCGATAACTGTGCATTCAATGCAGGGATGTTCTTCCACTTGTTTAAGAGAAGAGATGTTGCCTGGGAAAGCTCTGCTCAACCCATCTTTTAGCCAATGAATGCTTGGAGGTTTCTTAAATCAAGTTATTTATCTCCTTTTTGTTCTCTCTGAGGGATATTTATCCTTGTCTACCCTGGAACTGAGACTTGTGCAATTGTGCTGCCTATCCATCCCCATCTGAACCCACTGGCCAAACAAAATCACACTTGGCAGAGGGCTGGACCTCTTGAGGATAACACAGCTGGGCAAGAGGCAAACAGATAATGAAGGGAGAGAGGGTAGTAATTAGTTAGTTAGTTAGTTACTTACTCACTTACTTACTTACTTAGTGTGTTCACTGCAGAAGGGTTTCAAGGAGAGTTCAACCACATTGGAAGGCACCAGAGAAGTTACACAGGGAGAGAAGCACAGGAAACAGACCCTGCTCATCACGGAGAGCTTGTCTGAGGGGTGTTAGCTTCAAAAACCCAGATGGACTATTCTCACTGACATCAAGTACATGTCTGGACCCAGATGAATTTCATCTCCAGCTTTCATCTTCCCAATAGATTCACAAATAGATGAGGTGTGCTGGGGTAGTTCAGTCCAGCTCAGTTTTATTTTACCTACAGAATCACATTTGTTCTTCTTCTGCAAATGACTTTAATAGACAGTGCTCAGCAGGCATGCCTGGCACTCTTCCCTTCAAGAATCAATTGCTGAATGCTTATAGCCAAGCGCTTACAGACAAGGTATATCTAGTAAAAACTAAGTCAGCTTCCCTCCTCTCTTGTCATGGATTGTGCTCTCTCAGCCTATGCCATTATGCAGAAGAGGCCAGTATTTCTACTCCACACAGTCCATGAGGCACAGTCACGACGAGCAGAAGTGGTGGTCACGTATCAGGTGCTTTCCTGAATAGAAAGCAAATATGCTGATTTGTGTCACAAGATCTCATCAACATCCTGGAGCCCACTGAAAGCAGTTATGGTGGACTGCAGGTATTGGAAAGGAGAGGCAAAGTTTTCCATCAGAATCCATCAAAGTGACACCCAGCAGCTGGTAATACCTCCCCAGGCAGGTTAGTGCTGCTTGCAGGGGGACCTTGTCCCAGCAGGAAACAGGGCTTTACACTTCCTTATTATGAAAGGACATCTGATAGCCCAGATTGCTCTACTAGGCAATCTATCATTTATTTATTGGGCTTTAATGGGATTGACTAGCTGTCTGCCCCTCCTGGATGCATCCTGCTTTCTGCTCCGTGAGTGACTGAAAGGCACCATTAATATTGCGGTGGACATAAACATTGATTTTAGGAGGAGATGTTTCTTAAGTTGAACACTGCGTGCTTCTCCCCACATCCAGAAAGCTACAGCAGAACTGGAAAAGATGCAGAGACGCATCAGGATGCATCTGTGCATTGTCAGTGAGGATGATGAAAGGTACCGAGTGACCTCTGCACCAGAAACCACTACATTGAGGAGGGCTTTTCTGTTTGAAGAGGAGATGAGTGAGATCAGTAAGACCATGATCAGCAGGAAGAAACCCAGTGTGGGACAGCTGCTGACTGTATCTTCTAATCCAAGAAGCACAGGGCAGCAAGTGAGCTGGTCACGCAGCAGTTTTAAAGGGAAAAAATAACCTGGGTAGATATTATGCAGCCAATCTGTGGGCTGCCTTGCCAGACACCTTTTGTTGGCTAAAAGGCCACCCGGGCTTAAAAATCAGCCAGACCTGTTGAAAAGAGAACATCAGCACTGATTCAGATGGTAGAAGTGTCCCTCTGTCCCCTTATGCCTCGGGGGCATTTGGGTTTGCTTCTTATGCTCAGACATGGTGGCAGGCATCTAGATGAAGGCTGCCAGGAGACCCAAAGCTGCCTCCCACCCCCATCACAGCCTGCAGTGTGCAGGGATGATCCAGAGCTTCCTACCCCACAGCACATGGTGGGGCTGGACAAGGCCAGATATGGCCCTTCTTGTTTCTCATGGGCAGAGTGGTCTCAGGATGTGGAGTCATTCTCTGTCTGGTGAGTGTTGGACCAAGAGCTCCCACAGGACTGAGCCACTTGAGCTGGAGAAAAACTCACATAGTAGCTGTTCTGTGATGTCCTGCAAACCATTTGCACAAAACGTGTGTGCTGGGGAGACCATCTCCTCATCCCAGCCTCTGAGCCCCCCTCCTGGGGCCTTGTGCACACATGATCATGTCCAGCTCATTCAGCACTCTGTGTGTGCATTGGTGACACCTTATATGCCCTCCTCGAGTTGCTCCTCACATAGTCAGACTTACATTATTTAATGATTCCATCGGCTTGGTTTGGCATTCGAAAAGCCTGTTTGAGATCAGCCCTGAGAGCCAAAAGGGAAGGACACTGCAGAAGCAGAGCTGAAAGACATCCCGCTGGAGTCAACGGCATCCATGACCCAGAGTTTCTGGATGTCTGTTGTAAGTGTCAGCAGCTGTGTTACTGTTACTGGAGGAAAAGAAGGATAACCTCTTGTAGGAAAGCAAATCATAGTTTCCTGAGTATAACGTAATAGCTAAGGTTATTTTTCTTTCTTGTGTAAAAGTCTTCTCAAAGTCAACATAGGTGCTACATGTAAGGACGTCTTGATGGTGCTAAGGAAACTGGTATATCTTTAGCCATCTTAGCTTAGCAAAGCCATTAAAACAATGAGAGAAGAAGACAGCAAGGGAAAATTATTACTTTCTGATATGTAAAAATACCCTTAGAATAACTAAAGTATAAAAACATTTTACTTCGCACATTCACTGCATTCACTTGGGTTTCTTAGAACCTAAGAAAAAAGAGGCAACAGACACCTAAGAAGATATCCCATCCATATCCTTGCTGGAAATACCATTTATCAATGCTTGCCCTGTCTGCTGAGAGGCTGTGCTTTCACTACTGTCTCTGAAAGACTCTTCCTTTCCCTCTCCACACAGATTCATGCTGCCGTTGGGGGCCAGAGAAACTTCTGGTTGCCCCTGCTCCTCACTATACAACACACGTCATGAAATTCTACCCAGTCTTTGCCACAGTGATCTCCTTGCTTACAGTTTCCAAAGCTATTTACAATTGAGCTGAAAACCTGTGGATGACATTCCCGAGGAGGGCATAAGCACAGAAAATGTTGATGCCCAGTATTTCACATCTTGTTCTGGAGAAATTTAATTTCCCTAGCTTTCAGCCAGTAAAGTCCTCTAAGTGTCAGTAAAAGCAGCTCCAATGGAAAAAGAACTTTACATTTAGAATATAGAATTTTTTTCTACTAATCATGCCCTTTCTGCAGGGTGACCAATAAAGAACAGCCAGACACACCACTGCCAGAAAGTTCTCTGCCTTTTTGTTTCTTGCTCTGTGCTAAGGACACCTGTACAATAAGGTCGTCACCCTCAGAAGCAGGTCTGATTTTGCTGGAAGGCCCTCCTACAGCAACTAGTACTCCCATGTTCAAAGAAATGACCATCTGCTGCTCTTCACACTGAACCTTTGCATTCGTGATGCTGTTGTGGATACACAGTACCAGGTAACACTTGCAGTTAGTAGATCACAACCCGCCATCTCATACATTCTCACTGTCTAGGAGGAAGGCATATATTCACCAAATTATCCCTTAATCAGTGCAATTACACATGAGCATCCTTAAAATGTATAGCTTGAAGGGCAGCTTCTAACAGCTACCGCACACGTTCGGCTTTGACTCCATATTGTGCAGGTAATAGGGGGATCGATGCCGTATAGTACACAGAGTGCTAGTGACTATTGATCCTCTTGGTTGTCTGGCTGAAATGGTATGGATTTATAAATATATTTGCAGACATGCTTAAGAACGAGCAGACACCTGGGCACGTGTTCCTCATAGGCATAAATAAAGAGTGGAAAAGTGCTGTTAGCCTATATCTACATGACTCCCCCCATATCCCCAGCAACATAGGATCCAAACAGGTAGACTTTACATGTTTCGATGGAATGAGACCACATACGAGTCAACGACGGGGGCATATTTATACACACAAATAGCCCATTTCTGTCCAGTATGTCACGGGGAGGGGGGGGAAGGGAGCATGGGAGCTGTGAGTGTTGGTATCTGTTAGCAAGCCCTGCAATGAACTGGTGGAGATGTAAATAAGAATTCAACTAGAAACATTCTGGGCATTCACAAAAAAAAATAATTTTAGATTACTTCCTAAATAAGACAGAGTTTTAGCAAGCCCACACTTTCCAGGTAGTTAGTAGACAGCAAACACTTTCCAGCATCTGCATTGCCAGCAGGCAGGTGCTCACTGGCTGAGCACAAGCACATGCTCTTTGCAGGGCTTTTGACTGGCAGCTTCTGGGGTATGCTGCCTACTGGGCACAGCTGCTGCACTTCGTCCTCTGGTCTGAGCCCTGGCAGCAGCTCCTCAAGCAGTTCATATGAGTGAGATGGAAATACTCCAAACCAGCAACTTTAGTACAGCCTGTGATGTGAAGGCAGCTGCCATGTCCAGGAACAAGGTCAGATTCCCCCCCCCCTCAGAAGCATCTCATAAGCAGCAGCACAAGACAAACGAAGCTGGAGTGAAGCAAATAGCAGTGGAGATATGTGGTAGGAGAGGGAACTGGGTGAGGAGCAGGCTCACAGAGCAGATGGAAAAGCAGGGGGGAGAGGCAGGGAAATAGCAGGTGAAATGCAGTAGAGAAACAGAGCAGCAGACAGAGAAGGAGGGAGAAAGTGTGAGCAACCTCAACAGAGAGTGAAACTGTTCTTTGCTATCCTCGAGGTGTACCAAAATCTTTCCTCTCTCCTGCAGTTCATCCGCTTCCCCCATGTCTCAGTGCCAGAGCTCTGGGTCCCTGAGGATGTCTGTGTTCTGGTGACAGGACGTGGCGCAGTTGGAGATGAACCACATCCCCCCGGTGCTTTGGCCACAGGAGTGTAGGTGTTCATGGCGACCGGGGCGGCTCCTGCTGAGAGGCAGGCCGGGGAAGTGCCCCTGGCCCCGTGGCACCTGCAGGGTAAGGCGGGAGAGATGAGGGGATGCGAGGAAGTGCTGACAGAGCCAAAGCAAGGGGCCCTGGAGCAGTCGCAGCCCTCACCACTGCCCCCAAACCTGAGGCCAAGGCTGCAGACCAGGTGGCTGCCCAAGGGCCAGGGCAGCAGAGGCCAGACGCGGCTTCCTCCCCCATCTACCAGCAGAAAGGCACACGTGGAAATGGCTCCGTGCAGTTGTACTGGCTGGCTGGAGGGGGGCAGCAAAACATTGGGGATCTTTGGACACCAGCTCGTCACAGACCCTGTCTGGCCCCAGCCGTCCTTTCCAGGAGTAGCTGACAGCCTTCTTACCCACCCAGCTGCACCCCACGCCCGGCTTTGGAGCCCAGCAGGTGCCCACACGGGCCACAAAGTGTGAAGTGTCCCCGGGAGTGCCCTGACCTCAGCTCAGGTCTCCTGACACCTCCCCGAAAATCTTGGCCATGGAAAGAAGCAGCCCACTCACCTCTGTTGTCCTTGTGCACTGAATGCTTCTGTTGCTGTCACAGCTGAAGGGGCACTGGGATTGGATTTTAGAACATTTTTGTCCTCCAGATATAACTGAGGTCATCACTACCCATTAATGCAGGAGTTATTCAGGGAAATGTCCGTTCCTCCTGTGCCACTGATTACCTGTGTGACCTTGGGCACATTGTTGAGCCTGTCTTTGCCTCCGTTCCCAACCTGAAAGCACTGGCGACAATCATCCCCCAGTCCTCAGAGGAGTATTGGCAAGGTGGTAAGATGCCACTGTGGTGGGATCCACACACATAACTGCACTGGAGTGTGCAGTTTCCTGGTAATAGGAAATGGGATTTCTTGTGGATCTACAGATCTTGGCAATTCAGCAGTAGGGCAGCAGTTCAGACCAAAGTCACGATGGGGCTTCACTAAGAATGGGCATGTGCTTTAAGGGATTTTCGTCTAAGTCTCCCAGATCTGAATTTTGTAGATTGCTTTTGCTTGGTCAGAAGTGTGCACTGCTGTGTTCCTCAGGGATCTGGCCTCTCCAGGCTCCAGCTCCAGCCTACTGCTTCCCTCCTCTAGGCTGTGCAGGGCTCTTTCAATGCTCTGTCAGGCAGGGAGGTGAGAGGAAGGTGTACCTGGATTCCACCTGGAACCAAGTCGGGTTAAGACAGAGCTTGCTTCCCAGTGTGGGAGCTTGACTAAGAAAACCTGTGAATAAAGCTACTGATCTCCCTTCCTGTGCTTGCTCAGGAACCACATTAACATTGGGGTTCATGTGGGGCCACTCCACGTGCACACACACCGCTCCCCTTCTGTCCCAGCAAACCCGGCACGAGCAGAGCCACAGGGCCAGGATTCGCCTGAGGTGGCCTCCATCCAGCCTCGGGAATTCAGAAATGATCCCAAATAAGTAAGGAATTCGTACACAGCTTCAGAGAAGCTAATTTGGTGTTGTTTCTCTGCTGACTGCAGGGAGCCACAACCAGTCACACAGGCACTGTGTCCCTGTGCCAGCAGGCAGGCAGCGTGAACCCCTCCACAGCTTACCCACTCACAGCAAGGCACAGGCACCTACCTGCCTAAGGTCTGCATCCCCTGAGATATCTAAGCACGTCAGTTTTACTGAAGCACTGTGGAGTACATTTCACAGCTGAGAGCAAGAGCTGGACACAAAAAAAGCAGAGTGTCTGCCGGACCATTTAGAGGTCTGTTTATCCACTGCATGAACAAGAGGAGACAAGGATATAACACGGGTAACTGAAAAGAGAAAGGACTACTAACTACTCACCAGCCTGGCTTCCCCGTGAGCCATCCCCTGGTCTTTCTCCTCCACCAGTGTGCAATGGAGCCCTTGGAGATTGCTTTTAATGCTTTTTGCTGTCCTACAGTGGGTTGATAAAAAGTGTCCCCACTAGTCCTTATTTAGATGTTTCTGCACTTTAGCAACTGAAGTAAAGGCAAGTTTTATTGAATTTCTCTGTATATATGGCAACCCTTAGGAAAAGCCTTAATGTCTTTCTAAACTGAAAGAAACTCTTCAGCTAATTCCATGGCTTTTTAATGGCAAAGTATCTTGCTACATGTTGTAGATATTAGTCATTATGTCCTGTCTTATTGCTCCTGTTTCCCCCTGGTTCTGCTGTTCATCATTCCATTCCTTCTGTTTTTAGCTAAGTGTTACTACAGGAGACACTTTCCAAATGATCTATTATTACTGAGCTGCATTTCGAGTGCTAAGTCAGACGCTGCTTGTAACAGTTCCACAATGGTGGCTTGCAAACCAGAGCTTAAAGGGCAGGAGGAAAAACAGGAATTGTTAAACACAAATGGGAAGAACAACTGAAAAAGGACACCTTCTGTAGGTACTCCAGTGATCTGGGGCAATCAGACTTTGTGCCATTACGCCTCTGGACAACAACCTACGGCACTGCTGAAATCAGTTATTTAGAAGACTCGCTTTTCTTCACAGAGACATAATATTCAGCACAGACTGTGAGAGGCCCTCACCCTATCTTTAAGATCTGATTCACTGCCACATTGCAGCCTGAGGTCTTCATCACAGTTTTGTATCTGCAAGATACTTTTTTCACCCTGGATGTGTCCTGGAATATGAAGTACAAATGCCCGTGCAAACAGAATAGCCTGCAAAAATGTCATGACTACCTGCTCAGACTCACTCACTGAGCAAGTAAATAAGCTCTTACAAATTCATCAAAAGCCCTGAAATTACCTTTCTAAGCTTGAAAGATAAATTTGTGATTCATTTTCATGCCCAGCTGTAAATCTGGCCAGGGAGAAAAATAAAAATACTAGATACAATCTATTTCTGGACAAGTGTGTTTCAGGGTTGGAAAAAGCCTGCCTAGAATTATCAAATATGCTCACGTCCAAAATATACTTTTGGCAATTCTCATGAAGGATCCCCATCTCTGTGTCCTGTTCTGTAAGTTTACTATGGGGTGCTGGTCCTCCTTTTGAGACTGTAGGGTCCTGGGTAAGCGGCTCTCTGTTGCTGTGCATGAAGCAGTGCTGTTACTCATGAAGAGTACCAGACCCCGAGCTGCCCTCTGCAGACCAACAAAATGCTTGATGTGCAGTGGAGCCTGGTGCAGGTTCCCCAGTGTCGGGTGCTGCCGTGCCACCAGTACCTGCTGGGCGTCGCCACGGATGGGACCCCAGCCCACGAGCACCAGCTGGAGAGACCCTGGCGAGGGAGGGGCAGCGCACAGCACAGAGCACACCAGGCTTGCAGAAAGATGCTGTGTGACCCTGGTATGGGTCACGTCCTCATGTTGATCGGCATTTTGTATAAACTACTCAAAAATACAAATGTATCTCCTTTGTTTAAAAAATGCCAGTGAACCATTCTGTGATCTCTTACTTTCCCTTCTGTATCCCTTCATTACATTTCTCTTTTCCCCTGATAGAAGCAGTTTTCTGTCATTATTCGGGCATCTCTTCTGGTTAATGTAGAGGTAAGAACTCTTCTCAAATACTGCCCCAATGATCTAGCAGTAGATATACTCCTACATACTGAACTGTCCAGTGCTGGACTCTGAAGGGGCTTGCTGAATTGATTGCGTATTTCCTTACGAATAGCATTAAACATGGCATCAAAAGCTCCTTACTTATTCAAACAGTGATTTGATTTGTTGTTCCTTCAGTAAAAGAAACTCACTGAAATGTGACTCTGGCAGCTGAGAAGCTGGACTTGCACAAGCTGCCCATGGCTCACTTCACTGGCACCCTCTGCAAGAAGAGCCCTACCCAGCTGGGGAGAGGGGGGGAATTTTTATTGAAATCTTTATCATGAAGCTCAAACAAGGTCTTTCAAGTCATTGGGGTAAATTGAAGGCTAAATCAGATCAGTTGACCACTCAGGTTTACAAGTTTGGCTTTCTGGTGATGCTGTAAAAGTTGGATGAGAAGCAGGCTCACTGCCTTGCAAGGTCTTGGCCAGCAATCATTGCCATGGATCCTACCAACTCTGCCAATCTTCATATTTACTTCTAGGAGGGGATAAATCCAGCTCTAGATACGAGGCAGCTGATAAACACAACAAATATGTCTTTGCACCAGTCTTATAATTTAGGAACAGAACAAATTCCTCATAGCAACTACAATATATTTCTAAAGGCAGGCCTGGTATTCACAAGCATCTCTACAACTTCTGCTTATCTTGGTAGTTAATTCCAAATACTGGGACTTCATAATGGTGCCTTGGCATAGCAACCTTCATTATCCATTTTGGATGCAGATCTCAGGCACTCAGGTAGGTATAATGACTCACTGATACTTCAATTCTGATGCATGACCATATTCTGAAATGTTCCCATCTCAGCGGGATGACAGCTAAACATAAAAGTGACATAAATGCTCCTAACCCGTTTTAGTGAAACACTCAGTTTTAAAATATTTTTTCTCAATCTGGCCGTCCCTTGAAATGCTGATTCAGTCAGCGTTTGTATTAATGGCATCTCCATTAAAATTGTTCACCTTGTCTCTCTGAAAACAGAATATTCTAAGTCTTGTAGCCAAATAACCAAAAGTAGAAGTGTTTCATCCATAACCATGTATATTTTTAATGCCAGGCCACTAAATATAAGACTGCAGCTTAGACCAGTGGTTTAATAGCTCCAGAAGAAGGCACACAGAGATAATTGTGCTTGTGCTCAGCCTCTGTCCTCAGTTTTCTCTCACCTCCTCTTGAGGATTCCTCCTTAGCACTTAAAGTGTCACTGTCAGGAAAAGTTTCATTGTATT
The DNA here is from genome assembly GCA_025331215.1 of Actenoides lindsayi. Lineage (NCBI taxonomy): Eukaryota > Metazoa > Chordata > Aves > Coraciiformes > Alcedinidae > Actenoides > Actenoides lindsayi. The sequence continues at coordinate 141,048 of WTSP01006113.1, forward strand.
TTCCCAGTTGCTAACATTTACTGGAACAAGAGAAATATTTCCGTCTCTGGATAAAGACTGAATGAATCATTTTTGCCATTTCCTCAGTCACTTAGGCGCCATTTTAAAATGCCCCTCAGCACTCACAGTTCAGGAGGTGTACAAAGGGAGATCTGCAGTGGTTTCTAGAGCCATGCAACCACGTGCAGCTCACCGCGGAGGACCCTGGGGGCCGCTCCCCCCAGACTGCATCCCCTCAGGCATCCCTGGAGGGATGCTGTGGTGGGTGCCTGTGCCAGCACCCTACTGCTGCTGCGTGGGGGGTGCAGAGCAGCAGCGACACAGCCCCTCTCTCACCCCAGCAAGAGGAGGCGAGACGTGACTTCTTGAGAAGTGACCCGGGGTCCCTTTTGGCGTCAGACCATTACAACATGCTTTTTTGATAGTGTTGAATACTTTATTCAACACAAACAAGAATCTCTTTATGCAGTGACAGGAGCCATGTCAATTAAAAGAGCATCGGTCTGTTGTCATAACCAGGCCAGGAGGATGGCTGAGCAGCTCCAGAGGGACAGGGAGTGTAAAAGGACAGACATCTGCATGCTAAAGTGAGCTCATTAACTGCTGAACAGCCACTGTGGTCATACTGGAAGATAATCTCACACTTTCTAGCTGGCCTCATTTTCTTGTATCAGCTGGGAAAATCTGTCTCTTTCTCTCTATATATGTTAATAACTATATATCTGTACACTCATATATGTAAGTATTTATATAAATATATATATGTCTTTGGCATCAGTAAGGAAATAGGCCTATGGGGATTTAGCTCTTAACAAATAGATTACTCAGACTGATAACAAAGATGGAATCAGCCAGGCATGCTTTAGGGAAATTTTCAATGACTATGAGGAGCATCTGTAAAAGCAGATTTTTCCCAATGGTATTTTAACACCCACAGCTTGAGACACCACTTTCTACTTGGTATTGATTTCTCACCCAGTTGAAACTGACCTTTCCCTGCCTGACCTGATGCAAAGTTAACGTCCAAAACAGCACTTCCAAAGGGTTCATAAACCCCCTGAGTGCAGACAGCCTCTGATGCCTCCAGGCAGTTGCAGCTGGCTGATCCTTAATTCGGTTGGGCTCCCTGTGGTGTTAGGCAGGGCAGGAGCTTTCAGTGCCTGCTGAAGAACCGTGTCTGAAGATGTGATAAAAACAACAACCGTCTTGTCACCTGGGTCTGGACAAGCCCTGCTGTGGTTGGGGAGTGTCCGCTTTGGCTGACACCAGGTTACATCCTTCACCTGTTTTGGCCAGGAGGGAAGGGGAAGCTGTACCTTGATTCATCTGCGGGAACTTCATGTAGCAATCTGCAGGCAGCAGCCCTGGGTTAAGACTGGGTGCAGGCCAGAGAAAAAGCAAGATCAGGTTAAAGAACATGTGAATAAAGTATTGTTTTCCAACTGACCAGGAGCAAGAAAAATTCAACAATGAGCCAAGGCAACCTCCGAAAATCTTGCTGAGGACCAGCCTTCTTCCCAGGGACCCAAAGACAGGGTCTATGACCTTTAGCAACAGAGAGAAAGGAAATAAGTCAGTCCCACTTCAATGCAAAGGAAGAAGCTAGAATAAGGATGGCACAATCAGTTTACAAATACCCCCAAGCTCACAGGGTGATTTATGTCATGCTAAAAATGCCAGACCAGCCTCATTTCTTGCGTTGTGTAGGAGGGCAGGTGGTAAACTCGGCATAGCTTGTTTTAGGTAAGGTTTTAAATTATTTCACTTAGCATTTCTCCAAGCAAATTTTGATAATGTGGTCTAGGTGAAATAACCATTAGATGAGTGCAGAAGCGTTTGAACACCCATTCCCAAAGAGGCATTTCGACAGTTATCTGTGCTTATCCATGCTTTCCTGTAAACTGGGAGGGTATTCTTGAGCAATGGTCCCTAAAAATACTCTATAGGTTTAGTGAGGATCTGGTACTTCATTACCTCCTTACCATTACATCACTAGTAATGCACTGCCTACATTAGTGATGGATTTATTGAATAGTGTCATTAACTATCTAGCAGAGGCTGGGTGAAGAGTGTGGTCGTGAATTGGAAGGATATAATTTGTAATACGGAGTCCTGCTGCACCAGAACAAGGTTGTGATGCATCAGTGTGATGGCAGGCGTCGCGTGAGTGCTGTTACATACAAGTTTCCCAGTCTCTCATACAGGTTCCCCAGTCTCTCATCCTTAGCATGTAAACAAATGTTGAAGCAGCTTCAGTTTTCTCTGCTGGGTGCAGAGATCATATCTGAAACACAGGCACAGCAACCGAGCCAGGTGACCTTTAAAAATGAGTCTCTTTGGACATGTTTGGATATGGACTAAGCAAGATACATTAAAATTAAGACCCAGGCTCTGTGTTGTTACTTCTTCATGTCAGTTAAAAACTGAGAATTAGCATACGTCTGCTACACATGCAAGAGAAATGGTCAGCCTGTCTGCAGGGGACTTCAGCGACAAAAATGGAGTAAGACTATAGGAAGGTCTGGCAGGTACAAGATACCAAGCCAGAGCACAGGTATGTGAATGGTTAAAATTCAATGGGAGGAAGAACTGAGAAGAAGAAGTACTTAGAGAATTTGAAATTGGACATTTTGCTGAATAGTAAGTACATGAAAATTTACGACTTGATAGGGCTGTGTAAAAAAAAAAAAAAAGCCCTAAGTAATTTTGAGTGGCTCATGCTGAGACATCATGCTACAAAGCTGAAAAGCCATATTCTTCTCTTTGGGCCAGATCCCAAAGTAAATTAAAGCCAGTGGGCACACTACCATAGATTTTAGTGGGTTTGTGGTTGGTGAGGCCACATTTTGAATACCATTCAATTTTGGGCACATTATTACTCCCAAGACACTGACAAGCTAGGAGAAGGTCAAAGGAAAATGGCAGTAACTAAGTGTAGGAGAACTGGCTTAGGAAGTAAGATTGAAAAGCTATCAAATTACTGATAGCATGGCTAAGTGATATCTCAATAGTCTTTTAAGCAGGGAGGTATAAAAAGAGAAAGGTGAGGGGAAGTAATACCTTGCAAGGCGGGGGTTCCGCTACAGTCATGGTGAGGCCAGAGCTGGGAAGAAGAAGCCCATCCCAGTGCATTTGGACAGACTTAATAAAACCTCTAAAACTTAAATATGATGGGATTTCACCCTTCTGCCACCCACAATGCCCTGTCCCCCCACCCCAGCCATGTACCATGGTCCCCAAGGTCTGCCCTGGTCTGCCCAGGGTTGACAGGGTGCCCCTGGTACAGGGCTGCAGTAACCACTGGATAAACACAGGCTTGGCAATGAGTCTCAGGAGTGAGGTTGATCAAGCGTGTGGAATCTGGGTTTCTCTTGATCTGCCAGCAGCTCTGGGTTACTTGGTTTAGTTGTAGCAGCAGCTTTTCTAGTGGACCAGGTGTCCTTGGCACATTTGCTTTACTTGTTTTGCATCTTCATATTATATAGCCATAGTTCAATACACAGAGACACCCCACCCCAGCGGTCAACAGCTCATGGAGGGGCAGGTGAAGATATGTAACCTGGAGATGAGCAGAAGGGGTTTTAGGGCTCAGGACAAGAGCAGAGAAACCAGGCCTAACAGGAGGAAAAACTGGTAACAACATAGTACACACCATGCATAGAAAATTAAAATACATGAAGCTGTAGACCAGTGAAGAAAGAAAAAGGGACAAAAGCATGTTTGCAAACATGAAATTTATCCCATGTGGTTCCTTCAAGTAAGGCTGAAGAAGCCATCAACACAGGTATCACTTTGCTCCTAATGCAGAACTTCAGATGCTTATGACTCTCCATAGCCCCCATGAGACCCATCACCAACCTCATGGTCCCAGAGAGCACTGGAAGAGGGAACAGGAATTCAGGAAAAGGGATAGAGGCTAAAAAGTGTGTGTACAGTTTTAACCACATCATTATTTGTTCCTGCAAGACCTAGATTTGTGATAATAATTACACTCTTGAGATTTCAATTACACTAACAATAAATTATTTGCTTTACTTGATAAGCATACTTTCTGTCCATGAACAAAACTTTGAGTGCAACAAGAGCCAGGGTGCAGCTTTCCAGATGGGCATTTGACTGGGCACGTGGCTTATTTCCTTGGAACGCCTCATGAAACTCTATGGCCTGTGATACTCTGTGCAGATGAAGAAATCCCTCCAGTGAAAGCTGATGGAGTCAGAACTGCTGAAGATGTTTCAAGGGATGTTTAATGTTCCCAAGGATCCTGTTACTCTTCATCATCTGAAATAGACCATAAGCAGTCGTATGTTGCCCCCACAACAACAGGTTTGGCACTCAACTGTGTCTGAAAGGAACAGCACTGGGTTTTGCTAGCTGCATTTTTGTGTTCAGTTTAGCAGGGGTTCATTGCAATAATTTCCTTTAGTTTCTCTGGAGGTGAAGGAGGGTGAAGGGAGCTGGCTGGGCTTGTGCTCAGGTCAGCAGCCCTTGGACAAACAGGAGCAGCACAGAGAAGAGGAGAACCTGGAGAACTGGGGTGAGTGGTAGGTCAGCCCTGAAGAAGGCTTGGGAATGAGTATATCCTTTGCCTTTTCCACAGCCCTGATCACACTGTGCTATCATAAACCTAGCACTGCACTTTTGCCAAACCTCCTGCCTCCTCTTATCATTTGCCCCGAGGCTGGAAACAGTGGGGATATCAGCCCATTTCAGCTCCAAGATGTTTTCACTGTTTTCTTCCCTTGAATTGCTCAGGCTGCAAATCTGATGTCTTTATTCTCAAATGCAGAATAACTGTGTTCCCCAAATCTGCAAACTGCCAACATGTTTTCTCTTGTCAACCTGTGAAAAACAGGAGAGAAGTGAGTAAGAGGGATTGCTCATGAAACACTCAATCCAGCTAAAAAACCTACAAAAAACTCCTAATTCCTAAACAAAATACAACCCAGGATATGAAAAGCATCCCTTCACCATGCTCCACTATCTGAAGTGCTGACAAATGATTTCTGCTGCATTCTTTTACATCTTTAATTTTAGATTCCAGAAGATTTCAGGGAATTTTCTTTACCATCCTCATGAGAAAGGCACAATAAGCCTGGCATATCTGATCACCTACTGACTTTTTAATACAGAATCATAGAATCATAGAATGTTAGGGGTTGGAAGGGACATCTAGAGGACAGCCACAGGCCAAAGAGAAAGGCATAAAACATCATTTGTTCCACAGGAGATGCATTTGAAATGTCAGCCCTAACATATGAACCCATTGGTGAGCCCCAGATGCAGTGGGGATGAAGCTCACAGGAGCCTCTCTCCATGTCCTGCTACACCAGAGTGGGTTTTCCTCCTGGCCAGCATGGTCCATGCTGTGCACCATGGAGGCACCAAGGCAGCATGTGATGCATAGCTTTCTGGGAGCTGAAATCGTGGCACCTGGTGAGGCAGTGTCGTGGAGCTGCCCAAAAGCTGCAGGCTGAGCCCCTGGCATGGCACTGGCAGTGCCCCAGTAAGGCTGTAGGTAACCTGTCCCTCCTGGTATTTTCCTCCCCACCACCACCTCCCGCACAGTCTCCACAGGAGGGAGGAATCGGTGCCATTATCACAAGTGAACAAAGTTAATGTTTCATTAACATTGACACCGAGCTCCCACTTGGAGCTGGGCAGACCTGCAGCAGGTATGGCGTGTGAGGAGCAACGCGAGAAGCCAGCACAGCCACCACCAGCCAAGGTGTGCCAGCATCTAGTCCTGCTCAGCACAACATCTCCAAGGGATCACTTCTCAGGCTGGATCTAACCTTTAAGGCATAGTGCTCTGGAAGAGCCTTCAAGCTTATTACTCAATCTTGCTAGTTGTGCAAACCAGTGGGAGAGAAAGGGGCTTCACCTCCCTCTTTGTACAGACAAACTCAGGTACCCCTGGTCACAGCGGTGTGGCTTTCCCAGACACATTCTCCATTGCTTTTCTGGAGTGTCTGGGCCTCCCTGAGACCAGGCTTAGAGTTGTGCACACCTAGGTCAGCAAGAGAGAAAAGATGCATGGAGGCTGCCTAGTCCTACCCACCCACATGCCTGGGCTGAGTGGGAGATTGTGCCCCAGGGACCCCTCGAAACTGGTGCTAGCACAACTGCCCAGCCCAGGAGGGGAAGCTGAGCTGTGGTCTCCCTCCAGCCTTGTGCCACCTCTACACTCCTGCATGACCTTCCCCTTTGGCTGTCCTGCCCTTCAATGGCCAACCCAAGATCAACAATGCAGACATTAAACACCAGCCAGGGAAAGCAAACATCAGTCCCCCTTCGAGCAGCTCTGGGTACATTAAACACGACCAAAGGCTCTGGGCTGAGGGGCTGGCACAGCAGAGGGACAGGGGCCAGCTGCAAATGCTGCAAGGCCAGGGCATCGTGGCAGTGCCCTGGGTGCTGGCAGGCAGCTCTCCATGGCTGGGTGAGGAAAGCAGGCACTGGCTGAATCCTGATGGACACCAAGAGGGTGCTTAGACCAACAACCCTCCTGTGGGGATACGAGGTGTCCACTCGTCAGTAACAAGTGTCCTGACAAAATACTGCAGTGGCCAGGAGCCCTTCAGCAGAGAGCATAGAGTAGCCATCACTCTGTCCTACCTTGATAAACCTCTTTGGACAGCCCATGCTCACTGTCACTCACACGGACAAACTTTCCACAAGAATCCTGTCTTTGTCACGCTGTGCGTGGGTCATGCCCATGGCTCAGCTGTGCCATGCACCCGGTGTGTCGTGGGACCTCTGATCCCAGCTCTGTGCACCAACACTTCTCGCTCCTGCTCTTCCAGTAGGTTTCTCACCCTGACTTGCCCCCCGTGTTTGCTGTATCCCCACGTGCAGGCATCAGTGCCCTCAGCTCGCAGCTTTCCATCTCCAGTATTCCATCCACCTCCTGTGGCAGGAAGCGAGAAGAGGGAGGTTCCCCTGGCCTCCTGTGCAATTCAGTAGGTAAATAAAGGTATCAAGGCCTTTTGTCAGCTCCATGCAACCAGATTGCATTCATTGTTCAGAAAAACCCTCAAAGGAAAATTTGTCATTGCAAATCTTTGCTCCTTTCATCCCAAACTTCTCCACCAGCCCTTCAGGGTAATTGCCAAGTTCTGAGTTTGTTTGCAGGAAGATGGAAAATCCCCAGGTTCCCAGTGGGAAATTTCTACACTCGGTACTCTTGCACATAAGGTGAAGCTCTTGATGGCCCTTCTCTTGTCATGGTCTCTACTGCTGTTAAGCAGAAGAGGGACAGGGGACAAGACCAAGAAGAGTGTGGCTGTGCCTGGCTTGGGAGCGGACTGCCCACATCCATGGCATGCAGAGCACAGCTCTGGCTCCCCTCTGAGCCCCTCAGGGTGCCTCTTTGTCCCCACCTAAGACATAATTGATATTTTTGCATGCTTTTCAAGGTTTGGGTCTTGGAGGAGGGCAGGGCTGTGCACCAGGCAGCCCAGCCAGGGGATTTTTGTGACATGAAACAGGAAATCTGTTGTGTGCTCAGGGATGTGGCTGAGCCATGTGGGTGATTTGGCTTGTTGCTGATTTTCTTTAGCAGTGGTTGCTCTCCCAGAGTCCTGTTGTCCAATTCCATCTTTATTGTGTGAATTACATACACTGTTGTTTGTTGGAGTTTTTTTAAGGTCAGCTATTTAATAAACATAAACCTGGAAAAATTACACTTTTCAATTTCGAAGTTAAGCTATCAGAGAAAGAAGGTCTGTTTACCTTCCACTGAGGCACCCCAAAAGAGCTTTGAGTCTTGCCCTCACCCCCAACACAAGCAGTAAGAGAAGCTTTGCAAACAAAGTGCTACTTTTCAGAAGAACACTTCAAAACACATCGAAATTCATGCAAAGTCTACACCAGAGTCTCGTTATTCAGCACATCCCTGTGAGTACAGAGGAAGAGCTGTGATTGCAAATGACTGTCACCTGCCTGCACGCATGCAGGCAAGCAGGGGGACACGTGTACCGTCACCTCGATGGGCTCACCTCCCAGAAGGAATGGACCCACCTGCTGAGGCAGGAAGAGCTGTGAGTGGGGCAAGAATATGGAGAGGATGGAGAGGGAGGGTAGAAGGGGGCGAGGTGCTCCCAGTGCAGCAGCAGTGGGGAGACTGGGAGGCAGTTTGCAGCCTCTAACCAGACACGACAGGGGGATAGGCTGAAGTGTTAAAATATCCCAAAGGTAAAAACCTGAGATTTTAAACCGTTCCGGTTCGGTTCGGTTCAGTGTCAGGCTGGGTTAGCCTCTGCTGTCACACCATATGGGTGTTTAATCTTAAGAAGCTCTTCTGCCCTGGCCAGGGACATGGGATGGGCTTCCTGGCCAGGCACTGTGCTGCCTGCCGAGGAAAACCCCCTGTGGCTTTTCCTAAGTATTTTTCAGAGGTGCAAATCCCCGTGCAGAGAACATATGCCCGTGGGCAGGTGCTTCTCTGCTTTACCTCTGCTGGGGTGGCTGGAAGATGTTCCCACAGAGCTCCCAGGGGCCACAAACCACAGATGGAAAGCCAGTCCTTCTGTCTGCCAGCAGCTCTGCACGGGATGGACAGGAGAGCGATGCCTGGGTGGGCTTTGGTGGCAGTGCCTATGGGAGCGCTGAGGTTCGATAGGTGTGAGGCAGAGTGACCAGCAAGGGTTTGACAGCTGCTGTGATGCAGAGTTCGTGTGATACGAGAGCTCTCAGGGGCAGAGGAGCTGCTCGGGGCTGTCGCAGGGGTTCTCTGTCCTTTCCTTGACAGGGCTGTAGGACCTTCAACTTCAGGTCATTCCCATGACACTGAGGACAGTGCAGTGGATGCACATTTTTATAAATTCCAGCAACAGACCTGGAAGTGAAAAACATAGAAATGCAAATTGTTGACATATAACAACTCTGATACAGGTTTTCAGTGTTAGGTGTCCTTTCACTGTTCGCATCCTGCTAGATAAAGATAGATTGGGATCATAGATGCACAGGATAGCCTATGTGGGAAGGGACATTTGGTGGTTATCTAGTCCAGTTCCCACCCAAGGCAGGGCCAGCACCAAGCAGGCTGGGCAGGGTTGCACCCAGCTGGGTTTTTAGTGTGTTCAAGGATGAGACTGCATGACCTGTTGGGGTTCCTGTTCCTGCAGTGACCATCCTCATGGAGAAAAGCTTTCTCCTTCTAGCACAACAGTGTTTCCTTCACTGCCACCCATGTTCGTTGCCTCATGCCTTTTTGCTGTGCTCCTCTGAGATCTTGACCCTATAACCTCCCTTTAGGCCACTGAAGACAGCAGCAGGATCTCCCCGCAGCCTTCCCCTGCCACTCAGCAAGCCCTGGACACAGGGCTCCAGCTGTGGCCTGGTCAGTCTGGATGAAGGGGAACAACCGCTTTGCTCAGCATCCCAGCTGCACTCTTCTTCATCCTGCCTGGTACGCGGCTCGCTTTCCTTGCTGCAAGACTGCACTGCTTACTTATGTTCAACTTGTTGTTCAGCAGGGCCCACCTGTCCCGTGCCACGGGGTGTCCTGTGCCATGGGGCTGTCCCATGCCATGGGGCTGTCCCATGCCATGGAACTGTCCTGTCCCAGGTGCTGGCTCTGCCTTTGCCCTCGCTGAGGGTCTGGAGGGTTCCTCTGAAGCCAGCTGACATGTCTCTGAGTGGCAGCCCTGCCTTCCAGTGTGTCATCCACCGGTCCATGGTGTCTGTGGTTAATGAAGATGTTAACCAGCTCTGGCACCAGTGCTGGACACTGAGAGACACCACACATACTGATTGCAGCTGGATATTGATCTACTGAGCTCTGCACTGTGGTCCCAGCTACCCAGATGCTGCCCATCCCCTAAGTCCTCTGTGAGCCAATGCACAGCTCCCTGTCTGGCCACTGCGTCGCCAGCTCTGCTGACATCAAATTGGGTGATGTCCAATTGGAAAGCCTCCACCTTTGCCCAGCAAACCACTTATCTCACAAGAGAAAACAACCAGACTGGTGGGCGTGGTGCATCCTTAGTAAATCCCAACAACCTTCTTGTCTTTCATGTGCTCGCAAATAGCTTCCAAGAGGATTTGCATACTTAATGAGTGCTCACTTACTTTCAAACCAATCCCATTTCTTTAATTATATCTAGAAATCGTGCACGTGAAATGCAGTTTCTAATGAAAATTGTTTCTGTAGTTATCCATCTAGTGTTGAATGGGATGTACCTGTTTGCAAACAACAGGTGACTGCCACAAGCAGTTGGCTGATGGCACAGACAGCACCACTTCAGAAAGTCTTGTCTGTAAGTTTGATGATGCCTCAAAAATCCCAGGGATTTCTGCAGTAATATGCAAGTTTCTCAGCTCATATCTGCTGATGTATCACTTTCTCTCCAAATATTGGCATCTTTCATTTTCACTGAGAAATAGCTGACATTTTCACTAACAATTTCCAATACTGGAGGAGAAATCTAAGAGAGAAACCATCTTAATATAACCATCCACTGTTACATTACTTTATTTTTCTTCTGGGTTTTTTTTATGTAAATGCATTTTTGTAATTTATTTGGTTTAATATATTTATGTATTTAATTTTTGCATCAGTTGAAATTATGTACATAGCTGATTATCCAATAAGGATATAATAAAATCACACAAATTGTACTTACACTTTTATATTAATGTGGTTAATGCACTTGTCTAATTTGTATTTTTGGAGCTCCTACTCAGAATAGCTTTTCATCTGTAATATTGTTCTGCTTTGTTCTTTTTTATTGTAGACACTGCTGTTAACTTGTTGCATTTTAATTTTCATTTTTCACTGAACTTTACTAACCCTGATTTAGAAGTAAGGAAAAATAATTTACATCATCTACTTAAATAATTTAGCTTCCTTATTCTTGCCTAATATAACTAAGCACTGTTGAATCTAGGTTAGCAGGTTATGTACCAGTGCCAGGCATCAGTAAAAGCATCTAGGCCCTCTTGTTTCTGATTGAAAACTGGCTTTCCTTTCCTTCAACTGTAATTTTCCTGCCTTCCCTGTAAGATGTCAATCCCACGAGGTCCCTGCTGGGATGGAAGCAGCTGACAGTGCTCCCCTCCCATTGCCCGCACGGCCCCGTTGAGCTGCCCGGTGCCTCTTTCACCCTCCCCAACGTGGCTCTGCCCTCCTGGCTTTACAGTCAGTCTCCTTCACGCTGCGTGGCCACAGCTGGGTGAGCAGTGCTGAATTCAGCAGACTTTTAGGTTCCCCAGCCAGCAATAGATGGGAACAGACGGGATATAATGGAAGAGAGAAGAGCACATCAAATCCTTGACCTCGGTTTCATTGGAGCAAAAACCCCAAAGTTTTGAGTGGCTCCACTTCCCCTCCTTCCTGTACAGACACGTGCACCCTGCTTTCTACATTTTCTCCACCATCTGAAAACAGAAGTAACAATATTTTCCTTTTGAGCATAATTTGCGATTTAATTTAATTATTAATAAAGGATTTGTTGTTTTGATTTCGATGCTTACTGAAGTCTGTGTGCTGTTAAATTACCACCTTTCTGCAAGCAGTGCAGAAAGAGCTCTTTCTTCAGAAAGCATCTAACTTCACATCTCACCAAATCCAGTTGCTTCCCTCCATCAAATTCACCTCAAGGTCTCCTGCTCAATACAGAAAAGATTAAATCCTGGTGAAGACCTGCTATCTCTCTCCCTGTCTTGCCCCTTAACTTCTTCATGCCTCTGCTCTGCTTTCTGAAACTGCTCCATCAGAACCTCCACAAGCTTTTTAACCTCTGGGCACCCGTTTCATTTTCATAATTTTCAGGCCATTGCCCAATCTCCTTGTCTTATTTTAACTCAAAAAAACCCCAACACCCACATTTGTCCTGAATACCAGTCAACCCATGGTGTAATGACTGAAAGTTCCTCATTGTTCACTCCCCTCTCCTTTCTATGGGGCATACAAATTGGCCAAATATCTGTAAATCTTACTTTTCTTTCATTGAGCCTGAATCCTATTTCATCATCTGAAAACACGTTAAACCACCCCAAGTTGGTGGCCATCACATTAAACTCTCGCGCTGCTTGCGCTGAGGCAGAAAAGCACGATAAATCTCTCGCTATGTTAGAAACTCAGCATCATATAGCTGACAGAGTAACCCTGCCATATTACTCCAGCTGACAGGCTCAGTGACAGCTCTCTCAATGTCCAAATAATCCAAAGTCTCTCAGCTAACCTCATATGCGTGCCCATGTTAAAGGCTTTGCCCCCAGCATGACTCCTGTGGAGTGAAAGGTAGGGCACACCAATATATCCAGTTAAAAGCGATGGAATCCTGGCTCTGCTGAATTCCCCAGGCAGTTTTGGGGTTTGACATTACTGAGGTTCAAGAAGAGAGTAAGAACATTAACAAACAACTTCGACAAGCAGCAAGGACACCAGTAAACCTGGAAGGACTTTGCAAAACCCAAGCTCTCCTTGCAGAGGGGTATGTAGACAACCCATCAGCTCTGCCATTTGCTGTGTGTCCTTTGCTTTTCCATCTATGGCGAGCTGATGGGGATGCTTTCCAGTCCTGCTCCAATGGGCACAGAGCAAGTTTGGGGTTGGACGTCTGCCCCCAGAGCCTTTGGTTGAAAGCAGATAGCAAAGGTAGTTAAATGACACCCATATGTTCTCTGCTCTGCCTCATTATGTACCTGTAGGACAAAACTTTTACTCTGAAGCTGAGTTAACATCAGCAGAGATCACCTGTAAACATTCCCTGCAGAAAACAGAAAAACGTTGATCTTAATTCACCCAGCTGCACAACACGGCAAACCCTCCAGGAAATAGTGCTTTCCCCCCACCTCGCTCCTGCTGCAATCCCTTATGTCCCAACAGATGGCTACAGGTTGTACTGGGAGAATGATATCCACTATCTGCAGGTTAATTGGAAAAAAAAAGGAAAATAAAAAAAAGAAAATAAAGAGAGGAGAGAAACAGAAGGAAAGGAAAGGAAAGGAAAGGAAAGGAAAGGAAAGGAAAGGAAAGGAAAGGAAAGGAAAGGAAAGGAAAGGAAAAAGAAAAGAAGAAGAAAACTCAGAGGGAAACGAGTTCTCCTTTGCTTTATCTGCTCAGATAACAGCTATCACACCAAGTCTATCACAAGCCCTACAGGCACTCAGCAAAACGCGTAACTCTCCCGATCTGCTCAAGGCAGTCATGAGAAAGGAGAAGGGCATTTGATAGGAGCTGACTTTCCCTTGCCAGCCTCTACACCAGCGTTATCAGCACCCTTTATAAAGAATTGTATCTGCTGCTGGTTGATAATGCTGAGCAGGGGCTTTCATTGGTACAGGAAGTAATCTCGGTGACCTTCAGTGGAGAAGGAGGTATAAAAACCAAAGTGTTTTCTTTTGGTGCCTGGGCCCTGGGCACTGGTTGAGTTTCTGAGAAGGACACATTTTGAGTAAATTTTGTGAGAAAATGGCAACTTTAAATGAAAAAAAGACCTGCAGCGAACGGATGGAAAATTTCCGTCGTTTTGTCTGGAATCCAGAAACGAGGCTCTTCATGGGAAGGACCTTAATCAACTGGGGTAGGTTTCACGCACAAGAGTCTTCTCTTCCTTCTGATGTGCTTAAAAACCTTGGGTGGGCAGTCAGCTGAATAAACGGGATGTAGTATGGTGATAGGTTTGTTGTCATTATTGAGGACATCAGTTCTCATGCATGCTTCTGAGCCACTTTTAGGGTGGCCCTATAAGCTGAATTAATTAGTTCAGAACATTGATTCGATTAGTTCCTGCTAATGTAGGAAGACTTTAAGCTGGTTTTGGACCAAATACTTCAAAAGGACAAAAGTGAACACAACAACAGTTAATTTATTAATACCGAAGAGTGATGATTGCAGCGTGGTTCTGACATTGCTGACTAACGGGGGTTCTGGTATATGGAGAATTTTGCTGAATCGTTGGCTTTTGTCCAATTCTCTAGAAACACATTTTGCTTTTCCAAAATTCCTTTCTAAATTGCTGTCAGCTCAGTAGGTATCTTTTATCACCGCTGTGCTAGTGCATATTGCAGCTGAGTCCCCCGGCCCGCAGCTAAACTTGTGTCTACAATGAAGATGTGTTTTCTGGTGTAAATTCTGGGGACGGCAGCCCTGACCATTGTAAGGAAGAGCCCTGCTCTTCCCACAGACCCTAAGAGTAGCTGCAAGTTTCCAAGTGATTTCTTTTCTGCCATGAAGCCCGCGAACATAGCGTGTTGGCCACTCTCAAACCCAGAATGTTACACAAAATTAAACTGAAATGTGAGCCTTTCCAGTTGGAAAGAAGAAAGTGCTACAAGGCACCCATGGTTACAGGGAGCAGTTTGGCAGCCTGCCCCCCTAAAATAACCAGTGACTGCTCGTAGAGCACCAGCCGTGTGTAAGACACTTCATGCACAGACAGAAACACAACCTTATCCTGCATCTCACGCCAGAATAAACTAGCAAGATGACACATTTTGATGGAAGTAATTTCAGCTGTAAAAGGCAGTGAAGTTATATGGGTCTAAAATCAACACATCTGAAATACTGACATCTGTTATCCAAATAACGTAAGGAGCAACAAGAAATAACCTCATCTGTGTCGTTTAGTCCATGTGTAATAAGTAGATAAATGGTCTTAATATGTGAAGTTACTTTAAGAAGCCACATAATCTTTCGAGCATTAAATAATCTGAGCTAAGCACAAACTGCATCAAAAATCCCTGTAAAACGGAACAAATTTAAGCCAATTTTTTCTTCGGGAATATTCTTTGGAATGTAGAGAAAAAGATCCCAAACATCTGTCCCTTCACAGGGAAAACCTCCCAGGGTCAAGGGCAGGAAGGAGATGGTCACTGCTGGGATGGTCCCAGCCACAGAGGGATCACTGCACCGCCTTGCCCCCAAAATGAGATTTTGCCCTCTTTTTTCCCCAGTGTGGATCAGCCTGTACTACCTGGCTTTCTACGTGGTGATGTCGGGGCTGTTCGCACTCTCCATTTATTCTTTAATGAGGACAGTGAATCCGTATGAGCCAGACTACCAAGACCAGCTGAAATCTCCAGGTACTGTCACAGTCCAGCCTGCTGCTGCCCAGGGTGGGGGGGAATTAAACCCCACCCCAGACTCCCACAGTCTGGGAACAAGGGGAGACAAACACGCAATAAATCAGGTTGATTCTGCCCAAATGACCCCTGCAAAGTTTAACCTCCACCTGAAAACAGTGTTAGGCTTAAAAAAAAAGAAAAAAAAGAAAAGGGGTGTATATTTATTTCATGTATTCATTTATATATTTTTATATTTAC